>JBBPBX010078635.1:0-16578 GCA_038048925.1 Garcialebias charrua
CTGAGACGAGCTGGTCTGAGCAGCCCAGTCCTCACCTCCTTCTACAGGTGTGCAGTGGAGAGCATCCTGTGCTCCAGCATCAATGTGTGGCATGGAGGCTGCACAGTTGCAGAAAGAAAAGCTCTGCAGAGAGTGGTGAAGGCTGCACAGAAGTCTGTTGGAGTCAGTCTCCCCACCATCACAGACATTTACACTTCGAGATGCAGGAAAAGAGCCACCTGCATCATGAAAGACCCCACTCACCCAGCACACTCACTCTTTGCCCCACTCCCCTCAGGACGGAGGTTGAGGAGCATCAAATGTAGAACCACTAGACTGAGGAACAGCTTCTACCCTGAGGCTGTTAGACTCATGAATAAATAAATAATAAGAATAATCACTGCAAAATATCACATCATGCTGATGCTGATCTGTTTTCTTGTTGCTGTGTTCATCTGTGACCATCTGCTCATACAGACTCATGTTCGTGCTGCTGTTTATAATGATGTTTTTCTACTACATTAGGGCTTAGTGTATTACTAGTTGATGTTTTTCTTAGTTAATCCTAGATGTTATTACTGTTTTTCTCTTGCATTTGTTGTTGGATGTAACTGGGACCCTGTGTACATAATCTCGTTTTCATCACATGAACCACATGCGGTGCAAATGACAATAAAAACTCTCTGACTCTGATATTATACTCTGATATTATATATTTTTTCTATATAAATAAATTATATATATATAAATATATAGTAAATGGTAAATGGAGCTTATTTATATAGCGCTTTCTAGCTCCGTGTGAGGAGCCCCAAAGCGCTTTACAATACCAGCCATCCACCCATTCATACACACATTCATACACCGGTAGTGGTAGCCTGCCTTGCAAGGCGCCATCCAGACCTACCGGGAGCAACTTGGGGTTAAGTGTCTTGCCCAGGGACACAACGACACATGGTGGGCGGACGCGGGATTCGAACCTCCAACCTTCTGATCGGGGGTCGACTGCCATTACCACTGTGCCACGGTCGCCCCTATATATATAAATACACGTTGCTCTGTGTACACAGAAGATGATAAACCTGTCAGAATATGGGACCGTAATTTGTTGTTTTTATTTTTAAATTAAGTTAGATAAAAACGACAGATTATTTTAAAAAAAAGTTGTTTTATTACTTGAAAAGGAAGTTGTCATACACACCTTTTGCACCTCTTAGAGTGCAATGTGGCATACATTCTCAATTTCTATTGTTCATTGTGTAATAGTGTAATTTTGATGTTTCTGCTTGACCTGTACTTCAGATTTAAAGTTAATGTACACAGAGCAACGTGTGTTTTGCTTTAAGGTAAAAAAAAATGCAATTGTTTAATTGAAATTTTTATTAAATTTTTTTTTTTTAAATAACTGTAGGCTATACTGTGCTGCATTGTTTCAAAAAATAACATTTTCCTGTATGCTGATGAAGATTATGATGATGATGTATTGAAAAAGTTAACTTTAAAAATTAAAGTACTTTTGGTCCTTCATTAATTCAACGTTCAATGTTATCTGTACTTTGTCATCTTAATTATGTAAGAGCTATACTACCACTTTAAATATCGTGAGAATTGCATTTCAGTGACGAGATTGGAGGTGATATGCAAATGACGTCGCCTTCAAATAGCACAGGTACGCAACGGTTAGCGGAGAGTTGAATTTCAGCCTGCATCATGGACAGCACAATATTCGAAGAGATAATGCTTTACAAAACAAAAAAACAATATCCGTCAAATGTTGTTGACAAACAACAACGCTACGCTGTGCAGCGGAGAGCTGATAAATTCACCCTGATAGGTAAGTCCTTTCACACGCTAACATAAAACAACAATACACTTCTTTTAACAATTTAAATCTGTGTGCAATCTGTTGGACTAACAGACAACAAATATAATTTTTTAGATGGTGAGTTGCACTACATCCGATATAAGGGCACAGCAAAACAAATCCAGGTCAAAGTCGTGCGCAGCGCTGAAGAGGCTGACGAGCTGTTCCTTCAGTTTCACGCAAGCAAATCAGGAGCACACTTTGGGCAGCTAAAAACCAGGGCTTCCATCTCACAGAGATATTATTGGCCAGGAATGTCTACGGACATTGAAAAATGGGTATGTTCTTTTGATGATTTTACAGAATCATAAAATGAATTTCACAGTTTAACGTCTTAAACTCTCATCTCTTACAGGTGTCCCAATGCACTGTATGCCAGAAAAATAAAACGAAAATTAAGTCTGAGGTACAGTACAAACCGATCAAAGTAAGTTTTGTGCTATTAATCTTTATTTCATACATATTGCCCTTACACCATGGCCTGTCTGAAATTTGAATAAAAATGTTACTGTACAAAGTATATTTAAATTAAAAAACTACACAAAAAAATTATAACAAAGGGTACACGAGAGACTAACATACATCATAACATTTCTGTTACACACAGACTTCATAATTTCCCCCTCAGAAATCCCTACACCCAAAGCCCCCATCCACCCTCCCCTGCCACAACAACATTGCAAAGTCAAACTTCTTTTTAGTGATATGTGATCTATACAGCTTTTCATAAAAATTGAAGGCAATACAGTAACTTGATGGTGATCCAAAATGGCACAATGTCATTTCAAAGTACTGTACATGTTCTTTCAGTCTGGATATGTTATAATCTAAATACAAGTTTTCATTGTTTATAGAAGTGACTTTCATTCAAATTATTTATTTCAACAGACAAAATGTCCATTTGAACTTGTTGGGATGGACCTCATTGGGAAACTGGTCATGACAGAACAAAAAAATCAATACATCCTTGTTATAATTGATTACTGCACAAGGTGGCCAATGGCATACCCGTTGAAGTCCAAATCAGCAGTGGAGGTAACACAAGCCATGTTAGACTATTTCTACGTATTTGGGATGCCAATACGCATACTCACAGATCAGGGAAAGGAATTTGTAAACTATGTAAGTATTTATACTTTAGTTATTCATGAACTTTAATTTCTTATATTTGGAAAAACTGTATCTTGCTCAACTCAGCTACACTTTGGGTATTTGCATATACTGCTTTAATGTATTGTATACCCACCAGTTCCTGGATTGTCATTTGTTCTTGTGATATTATAGATAAACACAGATGTCTGCAATGCATTAGGAATCAAAAGAAGCCTTTGTGCACCTTACCACCCTCAAACAAATGGATTGGTGGAACGATTGAATGGCACCATACAAAGGTAAATATTATCACATCTGATTTGCATGTCTTTATAAACCTGGGGTGTCGTTTTATTTGTAAAAACTGTTTTGTTACTTTTGGTAAGAAATGAACACTTTGAGGGTAAAAAACATGTTCTATATTGTCTATATATAAAAAAACCTAAGTCTGGTCCACTATAAATTCAGAAAACAAAAAAAAAAAACATGCAAATAAAATGTATAAATGTTTCGTCTTTCGTAACAAACAGTTTTTCAGTCTAAGATGCTATATTCATCTAAGTCTTAAAACTTGCACCCTCTCACAGTGGATCAACACTTGTGGGGCTCCACATGTGATTCTGCAGAGATTTGATTGTGTGTTATCCATCTGTACAAATTGCCTTCTAACATCCAAGTACAAATGCACTGCAGCGCTGGTCCTCTAATACCATATTTGCTCAACTTCTAAAGGACAATGGTGTGATCGACTATGTCTAAATCTTATTTTAAATCAACAAATACACTTACACTATGTTGTTTTTGATTGACAGCTGTGGAGATTAGTTCTGTTAATTCCATAAGAGCCATGGATGTAGAGTTTTTTTTATATAAACCCATATCAGAGTCAGACTTAGAGAATGTTTATTGTCATACGCATCACATGTTTAACATGTGATGAAATGAGATGATGTACACTCAGTCCCAGTAACATCCAGCAATACAATGTAAGCGAAAAACAGCAAAAACATAATAAAAGAACTCAGAAAAACATAAACAATAAATACACTAAGCACTCATATCATAGAAAAACATTACTCCCAACAACAGCACGAACATGAGTCTGAATGAGCAGATGGGCATGGATGAACACAGCAACATGATTCAGATCAGCAGCAAAATGAAACATATCAGCAGCAACATGAAAAATATCAGTAGCAACATGAAACACATCAGCAGCAAAATTACACGGATCAGCAACAACACAATGTGCTATTTCGCAGTGATTATTCTGGGTATTTATTCATGAGTCTAACAGCATCATAGTATACCGTATTTTCTGGTGTATAGGTCGCACCTTTTTATGTGTTTTTTTTCAAGGCCTGCGACCTATATTCAGGTGCGACCTATATATGGCTTGTTATCACTTTCGGTGAAACAAATTTTTAAATCCAGCTCATTTCACAATTACGTTCATTTATTAAGGAAAAGTTCAGCTCAGACATATATTTGCTATAATTTTTATCAAACAAATAATTGTTTTTAAGTGTTAATCTTCTTAAAAGCCTTGCTGTGCGCTCCTGTGGCAGACATTTGCAGCAGAGCTAAATGTAGGTGCGACCTATACACCAGTGCGACCAATACACCAGAAAATACTGTAAGCTGTTCCTCAGTCTAGTGGTTCTACACTTAATGCTCCTCAACCTCCTTTATGAGGTTATAGGACAAAAATAGTGTGTGCCTGGAGAGTGGGGTCCTTCAAGTTGCAGGTGGCCCTCTTCCTAAATCTGGAGGTGTATATGTCTTCCAAAAAAGCTAAGTCTGGTCCTCTGGACATTCAAAAAACAAAAACAAAAAAAGCAACAAAAAAATGTAGAAACGTTTCGTCTTTCGTCCGAAAGACTTCCTCAGTCTGAGAAGCTGTATTCAGCTCAGTCTTATAAATAGCACCCTCCCACAGTGGATCAACCAGTGGGCTGATGACAGCCGAAACCAGCTGCTCACATGATCAAGGAGGACCATCAGCATGACGATGGATCATTAGCACCCTGATGGTTGTTTGCTATTCACAGAGGGCTGAGTGATACTAGCAATAACAGCATTGTAAGAGGGGGACAGTTGAACCCGGAGGCCTCCACCTGCTTTACTCCTCTCTCAAACCATCGTCCTCTCTATGAAGGATGTGAACATCTTCATCCATGAAAGAGTGACCGCTGACCTTGAGATGAGTGTAGACCGTGAAGAGTTATGACACTGTTTTATACACCTTTTACTGATTTCATATGCTCAGGAAATGTTACTGTTTGATTAAACTATTCTCTCTGGACTTTAGACAAACACGAATTACATGGTTTACTATTTCATTCAGCTTAGGAGCCCAAATTTTCATATAACCATAAACTAAATCAAGTAGTTTCTTTTCATCCAGTGCAGGTAATACATTTACTACTTCTGTTTGACACGTAACATTACAGATACACTCTGTGAAACAACGTATGACACTAATTATAACTTTAAGAGAACACAACATGAATTGAATCTTCATACATATTAGAGCTCACATATAGAGACACATTTACATATTAGATTAATGACACACACACAGCTAGGAATCATTAGCGATCAATTAGTGTAGTTGCCCACAGTCTGCTAAAATTCTACTAATAACACAGCAAACTAAGAGTTTTCAAACTGCACAAGACTAGGTCAGTGCAGCAACCTTGAACACCATGGTAACGAGCTAGAAGCAGACAGTCTAATCTTGAAACATCAAATTGGAACACGACAAGATGCAAATATCAGAAGAACACACTATCACAGGGTTGAGTGTAGACCACAGAGTCCTGACCTGATGATGTTGATCTTCTGTGCTGGGCCATCCTTTTGGCCAGTGGCTGTTTAGTTTCCCCGATGTAAGACTGATCACAGCCCTCCTGACACTGAACAGCATACACAATATTACTCTGTTTGTGCCGGGGGACTGGATCTTTGGGATGAACCAGTCTTTAATGTATTTTGGGGTTTAAAAGCCACTGGGACGTTGTGTTTAGAAAATAAACGTCTCAATGTCTCTGAAACTCCTGCAACATACGGAATGACCACTGGTCTGGGTCTGGGTTCCTTCTTTTCACCTGATGGCTGGCTGGAGTCCTGTTTGGGTTTCTTCTCTGCTTTCAGGAAGGCCCAGTTAGGATATCCACATTTCTCTAGAGCCTGTTTTGTGTGTGATTTCTCCTTCTGTCTGGCTGCTGAGTTAGTGGGGACGCTGTCTGCTCTGTGGTACAGAGTCTGTGGTGTAGATGTCTGTCATAGTGGGGAGACTGACTCCAACATCTTATGTGCAGCCTTCAATACTCTCTGCAGAGCTTTTGTTTCTGCAGCTGTGCAGCCTCCATAACACACGTTGATGCTGGAGCACAGGAGCCACTGGGACATTGTGCCTTTTACTGGCAATCCCAGGATATTTAAACTAGTACAATATTCACACCCTTGAGATACTGATCATGCCTGGAGGCTTTTGTTCTTCATGTAAATGACCGGGGGGTGATGGGTTTTGTCACTACAATGCAAATGCCTTGAGGGTGTGTGTCCATTGGCTCTGGGTGGGGGAAGTTTTTCTACAACAGTGGTCAACCTGACATTCTGGAGGTGTGATGAGTCTCAATGTATCATGCGTCATGATTCATATGTAAATATGCCCTCAAGGCTTCCTCCACACCAACAGAATGGTCTCATATACGGTACATACCAATGGCAGCAAAAATGTTAAATTCAGTTAACCATTTCACTAACTCCCATGGGAGTTATAGGTAGAACATCTGAATGGCTCACATTGGTAGTTCTGAAAGCACAAAATACATAACGGCAAAGTCTGGTTCATCCAAAACATACTGTCCCCCGGCAAAAACAGAGTAGTATTATGTATGCTGTTCAGTGTCAGGAGGGCTGTGATCAGTCTTATATTGGGGAAACTAAACAGCCACTGGCCAAAAGGATGTCCCAGCACAGAAGATCAACATCATCAGGCCAGGACTCTGCAGTCTACACTCATCTCCGGGCCAGCGGTCACTCTTTCATGGATGAAGATGTTCACATCCTTGATAGAGAGGAACGATGGTTTGTGAGAGGAGTAAAGCCGGTGGAGGCCTCCGGGTTCAACTGTCCCAGTGTTGCCAGGTGCGAAATGTAGGATTATCGTACTAGAGCCCTAAAATTATCGTATTTTGAGGGAAATTATCGTACACCCGTCATAAACAAAATAACAAGCACTATCACTCTGTTGTTGAGCGTCTAACCGGCACTCACAGCTTTGTGGCGTCATTACTGGTGGGAACCATAGACCTAATTTAATAACTCAACTAAATTCTGTCTACGGTATTAAGTTTGTATTTTCAAGGAAATAATAACTTGATCTTTAACTTTACTGATATCACTGCTAAAAACATCCCTAATGTACTCTGATGCATGCTCAATAATCCAGGTAGAAAAATCTAAAAAAGCTAAGTCTGGTCCTCTGGACATTCAAAAATCCCTAATTGTAAATTTAATATTCATTTTTTTTTGGAAATGCATTCTTTGTTTCATACCCTGGACATTCCATAAAGACATGTTGAACCGTTTCAGGGAAATTGCTGGTGCACATGTCACAAAAAAGTCCTGTTTCATGCTTTGCAATTATTTTAAGAGATTTATTAAGGTCTGTGTGTCCTGTTCTAATGCGAGTAAGTTCCTGTTTCTTCCTGCTTTCCTTGTATATCTTACCTTATGAATGTTGTGTAAATGTCTTCCTGTTTCAGTAATAATGTACCAGTTTTCCTGTCATGTTTTCTTAATATATTTATTTATTATAATTTAACGTTCAACTTTATATAAACGTTCTATCATTTTCATCACTTCTTCCAGACCGTGTCACACGGCTCTGCTTTTTCTAACGCATGGGGCGGGTGCAGCGGACTTTTCAGCCAATCATGGTCGTTGTTCTGCAAATACGTCACTCTTCTGTCACATTTAGAAAAGCACGATTGGCTGGAATTTCAAGACGCCTTCAGGGTTCACAAAAAAACTCAGACAGACAGTTGCGACAGGCTGATGGAAACCGATCACAACTACACGTTCACAGAATGGCCAAATTATCGTATTTTTGGCCTTTTTCGGGATTATTGATCGTACATCGTACAGAGGGCAAAACTATCGTACAAATACGATAATTATCGTACACCTGGCAACACTGAACTGTCCCCCTCTTACAATGATGTTATTGCTAGTATCACTCAGCCCTCTGTGAATAGCAAACAACCATCAGGGTGCTAACGATCCATCGTCATGCTGATGGTCCTCCTTGATCATGTGAGCAGCTGGTTTCGGTTGTGTCATCAGCAAACCGGTTGATCCACTGCGAGAGGGTGCTATTTATAAGATTGAGATGAATACAGCTTCTCAGACTGAGGAAGTCTTTAGGACGAAAGACAAAACGTTTCTACAGTTTCATTTATTTATTTATTTATTTATTTATTTATTTTTGAATGTCCAGAGGACAAGACTTACCTTTTTTAGATTTTTCAACGTGGATTATTTATCGAGCATGCATCAGGGTATATTGTATAAAGTTGCTTTCAGTCTTTTTCCAGCAATTAAAATTTTATGAATTCGGTACATATTCAAATTTAACACAGTCACTCCATTTCACAAATATGACATAAGTTTGCTTGTGGTACAGAGTATGTTCATTGGCCTCCAGTTCATTAATAATTTTTTTCACAGAAATAAACCTTTTCTACAGTGTTTCACATTACAGCCTTAATCAGATATTTTTAACTGATGATATTATGATTAATATGTAATTAGACATAAGGAAACAGTGAAGCATGTTTCATAACTTTAAGATGCACTTTTGATTACTGGAAACCTGTTTTTCCAAAATGGTTACCAGTCTTTGTGAACAATAAATGACGCTTTAAGTATTTGACACAGTCTGTGGTATTTTGTACAATTATGAGTTTGTGCTAGTAACATTAGAGTAATCGGTTTCATTACTCTTTAACTGTCAACTGTTAATGATGGTGTTTTTGCAAAAAAATTAATTTACAGGAAAACCTAAAAGTATATATATTTTTTAGGTCTATTGCAAAGATGGTGGGCGACAAACCAGAAACATGGGATAAATACCTTCAGGCTGTGTTGTTCGGCCACCGCACAAAAATGCAACTGACAACTCGTTTCTCCCCGTATTTACTATTGTTTGGAAGAGAAGCGCGCTACCCTTGTGAAGTTCCTGAAAACTATGAGGTTAGACATATTCTACACACCACATAACTACGCATCTTACCTACAGGGTCTATAACAAGTGATTAAATATGTTTTTTTAAATTTTATGCAGATTGGCTCTGTTGAAGAGATGCTTTTGGAAGAGGAGATTGCAATTGACATTGAAAAACAGCAACAAATTCTTGACTTTGCTCAGAAGAACGTGGAAAGGGTGCAGGAAAGAACCAGGAGGAGACTTCAGTCAAAATCGACAGAGCAAACTCTGCAGGTTGGAGACACTGTGTGGAGGGCAAATGTTCGCAGCCAACAGAGAAAAGGTGGAAAACTTGACCCTGAATTCTTTGGACCTTTTACTGTGACAAGAATAGAAGGGAAATGTGTTGACTTGGTTAATGATTTGGGGAAAGAAATGCGTAAAGTCAACTTAGACCACCTTAAACGTCATGTTGAAGAGGTCCCGAGAATCCCAGAGAAATTAAAAGTCAAGGTTGGTAGAGCGTCTACTACAACTTCAGCCAAACCAAAGACCCCAGCCACTACAAGTGCCCCAGCCACACCAAAGTCCCCAGCCACCACAAGTGCCCCAGCCACACCAAAGACCCCAGAGACACCACAGTCCCCAGCCACCACAAGTGCCCCAGCCACACCAAAGACCCCAGAGACACCACAGTCCCCAGCCACCACAAGTGCCCCAGCCACACCAAAGACCCCAGAGACACCACAGTCCCCAGCCACCACAAGTGCCCCAGCCACACCAAAGACCCCAGAGACACCACAGTCCCCAGCCACCACAAGTGCCCCAGCCACACCAAAGACCCCAGAGACACCACAGTCCCCAGCCACCACAATTGCCCCAGTCACACCAAAGACCCCAGAGACACCACAGTCCCCAGCCACCACAAGTGCCCCAACCAAATCAAAGACCACTGCCACACCAAAGACCCAAGCCACCACAAGTGTCCCAACCAAATCAAAGACCCCAGCCACACGAAAGACCCCATCCACCACAAGTGTCCCAGGCACATCAAAGACCACAGCCACACCAAAGTCCACAGCCACCACAAGTGCCCCAGTCACACCAAAGACCCAAGCCACCACAAGTGCCCCAACCAAATCAAAGACCACTGCCACACCAAAGACCCAAGCCACCACAAGTGTCCCAACCAAATCAAAGACCCCAGCCACACGAAAGACCCCATCCACCACAAGTGTCCCAGGCACATCAAAGACCACGGCCACACCAAAGTCCACAGCCACCACAAGTGCCCCAGTCACACCAAAGACCCAAGCCACCACAAGTGCCCCAACCAAATCAAAGACCACTGCCACACCAAAGACCCAAGCCACCACAAGTGCCCCAACCAAATCAAAGACCACTGCCACACCAAAGACCCAAGCCACCACAAGTGTCCCAACCAAATCAAAGACCCCAGCCACACGAAAGACCCCATCCACCACAAGTGTCCCAGGCACATCAAAGACCACGGCCACACCAAAGTCCACAGCCACCACAAGTGCCCCAGTCACACCAAAGACCCCATCCACCACAAGTGCCCCAGGCACATCAAAGACCACGGCCAAACCAAAGTCCACAGCCACCACAAGTGCCCCAGTCACACCAAAAACCCAAGCCACCACAAGTGCCCCAACCAAATCAAAGACCCCAGCTACACGAAAGATCCCAGCCACAACATGTGCCCCAGCCAAAGATGCCACATCTTATGTTGCTTTTGCCCCAACAACGACATCAGCTACAGCAGATCCACAGATATGTTCACCACAAATATCACAACTGTCTCCTGAAAAATGTATTTCAACATACTATAATACCTATGTTACCAACAGTATGCATATTATGTGAAATTATATGAATTTAAGCTTTACCTATATATTTCAAATTATTTTTAATGCAGCAAATTTATACATACAATCTTGTTTAAAGAGAAAAATGTAAAACCAGACAAAATAGATTCACATTTCTCTGTTAATTTACAAAAGACAATTGAAAACAAGCTACATACCAAAAGCATCTCTGTGATTGCCAGACACTGAGCAGCTGAGTCAAAGGTACAGTAAACAGCTGCTGAAGGCCAGGTAACCACACCTACATTTCTGGCACTACATTGCCATCTCCTGTGCAACCAATGCAACTACTAAAATAAACTAAACTAAACCGTTTGAAAAAAGGGGCAGATATAATAAGATTTATTCTTCTTTCTGCTACCTTTCTTTTTTTTTTTTACATTGTGTACGTATCATTAATGGGATTGTCTTGTATTGTGTTTCTTTTGTAAAAAAAATGAACAAATTTAATAAACATAAACATTTAAAAGCGCCTTTCAGGACACCCAAGGAGAACATTTCACAGCAAGAAAAATATCATACAAACAACAAACACAGTTAAAACATCAGCTGTAACAAATTAAAATGTAAAATAAATGAATATAAAATACGTTTAGTAAAATTACTGATAAGCAAGTTTTGAAACCAATCTCCCTCCCAACAAAGCACTTGGAAACATTTATTAATCATTTACAGATTTATTAATTAAATGTTTAAACAACAGCAATTGAATGCGATGGTCCGTCTGTGTTCAGCATACTCATTACATTTTCCCCGTCAATGCGACCGAAACAAAATTCGGGAAGTGTTCCATTTTCATTCCTGCTACACTGTTCATTAGAGCTGCGCAGAGCTACGCAGTTTACCTAAATACTCTTCTTCTCACTTCCACTCAAGACGTACATACGGGGGAATGTACGCTGTCGCCCCCTGGCGTCCCAGATTTTGACAAGTCGCAGGATTTGGTGTAACACCGGCAAAGCGGGAAGGAGCAAACCGAAATATGCTCATTCGGTTTGCCTGCCGTGGATTGCATAGATATATCAGATATCTATGGTGGATTGCACCCCCTGTCGCGGGAACACTGCAGTAACGCCAGCACCCTCTTCGGAAATGGTAGTAATGCTAGCACTCCCCCGATTTTGCTGTGCGCATCTGCGTCAGGCATTACGGTGCGCAACTTTCCGAGTGGCTTTCAAAATAAAAGCCAGGTACCCAGACATACAGTGCAGCAATCTGAAGGACTTTTGTTTGACAGCGTTTTATTCATTTTAAAATGTATTTTATATCTGTTGGTAGTAAATATTAAAATAAATAAAGGAGGACTTTTTAAGTTTGACAGCATAAAGAAGGACTTTTTAAGTTTGACAGCGTTTTATTCATTTTAAAATGTATTTTATATCTGTTGGTAGTAAATAATTAAATAAATAAAGAAGGACTTTTTAAGTTTGACAGCATTTTATTCATTTTAAAATGTATTTTATATCTATTCGTAGTAAGTAAATAATTAAATAAATAAATAAATCCCCATCCACCCATCCAGCCCACCCCAGGCACAGTGAGTAAAAGGTCTACAATTATTATTATTTTTGTTCAGCCCACCCCAGGCACAGTGAGTAAAAGGTCTACAATTTTTTTTTGTTGTTGTTTATTTTATCAAAAGTCATAGATTTGTTTATGGATCAGCAATCTGAAGGACTTTTTAAGTTTGACAGCGTTTTTGGCATGGTAAAATAAGACCGATTGCTCTGTTTTACCCAAGTTGACTTGCTTATTGCTAAGAAACCCTTTGTTATTACTGACTGCTTTCACTTCAGGCTGACACAGGGACTCCTCCAAAAGACTCACAGCAAGTGTCATCCAGATCTGATGTGGAATTTCAAAATAATGGCATGGTAAAATAAGACCGATTGCTCTGTTTTACCCAAGTTGACTTGCTTATTGCTGAGAAACCCTTTGTTATTACTGACTGCTTTCACTTCAGGCTGACACAGGGACTCCTCCAGAAGACTCACAGCAAGTGTCATCCAGATCTGATGTGGAATTTCAAAATAATGGCATGGTAAAATAAGACCGATTGCTCTGTTTTACCCAAGTTGACTTGCTTATTGCTGAGAAACCCTTTGTTATTACTGACTGCTTTCACTTCAGGCTGACACAGGGACTCCTCCAAAAGACTCACAGCAAGTGTCATCCAGATCTGATGTGGAATTTCAAAATAATGGCATGGTAAAATAAGACCGATTGCTCTGTTTTACCCAAGTTGACTTGCTTATTGCTAAGAAACCCTTTGTTATTACTGACTGCTTTCACTTCAGGCTGACACAGGGACTCCTCCAAAAGACTCACAGCAAGTGTCATCCAGATCTGATGTGGAATTTCAAAATAATGGCATGGTAAAATAAGACCGATTGCTCTGTTTTACCCAAGTTGACTTGCTTATTGCTAAGAAACCCTTTGTTATTACTGACTGCTTTCACTTCAGGCTGACACAGGGACTCCTCCAAAAGACTCACAGCAAGTGTCATCCAGATCTGATGTGGAATTTCAAAATAATGGCATGGTAAAATAAGACCGATTGCTCTGTTTTACCCAAGTTGACTTGCTTATTGCTAAGCAACCCTTTGTTATTACTGACTGCTTTCACTTCAGGCTGACACAGGGACTCCTCCAGAAGACTCACAGCAAGTGTCATCCAGATCTGATGTGGAATTTCAAAATAATGGCATGGTAAAATAAGACCGATTGCTCTGTTTTACCCAAGTTGACTTGCTTATTGCTAAGAAACCCTTTGTTATTACTGACTGCTTTCACTTCAGGCTGACACAGGGACTCCTCCAAAAGACTCACAGCAAGTGTCATCCAGATCTGATGTGGAATTTCAAAATAATGGCATGGTAAAATAAGACCGATTGCTCTGTTTTACCCAAGTTGACTTGCTTATTGCTAAGAAACCCTTTGTTATTACTGACTGCTTTCACTTCAGGCTGACACAGGGACTCCTCCAAAAGACTCACAGCAAGTGTCATCCAGATCTGATGTGGAATTTCAAAATAATGGCATGGTAAAATAAGACCGATTGCTCTGTTTTACCCAAGTTGACTTGCTTATTGCTAAGAAACCCTTTGTTATTACTGACTGCTTTCACTTCAGGCTGACACAGGGACTCCTCCAAAAGACTCACAGCAAGTGTCATCCAGATCTGATGTGGAATTTCAAAATAATGGCATGGTAAAATAAGACCGATTGCTCTGTTTTACCCAAGTTGACTTGCTTATTGCTGAGAAACCCTTTGTTATTACTGACTGCTTTCACTTCAGGCTGACACAGGGACTCCTCCAAAAGACTCACAGCAAGTGTCATCCAGATCTGATGTGGAATTTCAAAATAATGTTAAGGTAAAATAAGACCGATTGCTCTGTTTTACCCAAGTTGACATGCTTATTGCTGGGAAACCCTTTGTTATTACTGACTGCTTTCACTTCAGGCTGACACAGGGACTCCTCCAGAAGACTCACAGCAAGTGTCATCCAGATCTGATGTGGAATTTCAAAATAATGGCATGGTAAAATAAGACCGATTGCTCTGTTTTACCCAAGTTGACTTGCTTATTGCTGGGAAACCCTTTGTTATTACTGACTGCTTTCACTTCAGGCTGACACAGGGACTCCTCCAGAAGACTCACAGCAAGTGTCATCCAGATCTGATGTGGAATTTCAAAATAATGTTAAGGTAAAATAAGACCGATTGCTCTGTTTTACCCAAGTTGACTTGCTTATTGCTAAGAAACCCTTTGTTATTACTGACTGCTTTCACTTCAGGCTGACACAGGGACTCCTCCAAAAGACTCACAGCAAGTGTCATCCAGATCTGATGTGGAATTTCAAAATAATGGCATGGTAAAATAAGACCGATTGCTCTGTTTTACCCAAGTTGACTTGCTTATTGCTGAGAAACCCTTTGTTATTACTGACTGCTTTCACTTCAGGCTGACACAGGGACTCCTCCAAAAGACTCACAGCAAGTGTCATCCAGATCTGATGTGGAATTTCAAAATAATGGCATGGTAAAATAAGACCGATTGCTCTGTTTTACCCAAGTTGACTTGCTTATTGCTAAGAAACCCTTTGTTATTACTGACTGCTTTCACTTCAGGCTGACACAGGGACTCCTCCAGAAGACTCACAGCAAGTGTCATCCAGATCTGATGTGGAATTTCAAAATAATGGCATGGTAAAATAAGACCGATTGCTCTGTTTTACCCAAGTTGACTTGCTTATTGCTAAGAAACCCTTTGTTATTACTGACTGCTTTCACTTCAGGCTGACACAGGGACTCCTCCAAAAGACTCACAGCAAGTGTCATCCAGATCTGATGTGGAATTTCAAAATAATGGCATGGTAAAATAAGACCGATTGCTCTGTTTTACCCAAGTTGACTTGCTTATTGCTAAGCAACCCTTTGTTATTACTGACTGCTTTCACTTCAGGCTGACACAGGGACTCCTCCAGAAGACTCACAGCAAGTGTCATCCAGATCTGATGTGGAATTTCAAAATAATGGCATGGTAAAATAAGACCGATTGCTCTGTTTTACCCAAGTTGACTTGCTTATTGCTAAGCAACCCTTTGTTATTACTGACTGCTTTCACTTCAGGCTGACACAGGGACTCCTCCAGAAGACTCACAGCAAGTGTCATCCAGATCTGATGTGGAATTTCAAAATAATGGCATGGTAAAATAAGACCGATTGCTCTGTTTTACCCAAGTTGACTTGCTTATTGCTAAGAAACCCTTTGTTATTACTGACTGCTTTCACTTCAGGCTGACACAGGGACTCCTCCAAAAGACTCACAGCAAGTGTCATCCAGATCTGATGTGGAATTTCAAAATAATGGCATGGTAAAATAAGACCGATTGCTCTGTTTTACCCAAGTTGACTTGCTTATTGCTAAGAAACCCTTTGTTATTACTGACTGCTTTCACTTCAGGCTGACACAGGGACTCCTCCAAAAGACTCACAGCAAGTGTCATCCAGATCTGATGTGGAATTTCAAAATAATGGCATGGTAAAATAAGACCGATTGCTCTGTTTTACCCAAGTTGACTTGCTTATTGCTAAGAAACCCTTTGTTATTACTGACTGCTTTCACTTCAGGCTGACACAGGGACTCCTCCAAAAGACTCACAGCAAGTGTCATCCAGATCTGATGTGGAATTTCAAAATAATGTTAAGGTAAAATAAGACCGATTGCTCTGTTTTACCCAAGTTGACTTGCTTATTGCTAAGAAACCCTTTGTTATTACTGACTGCTTTCACTTCAGGCTGACACAGGGACTCCTCCAAAAGACTCACAGCAAGTGTCATCCAGATCTGATGTGGAATTTCAAAATAATGGCATGGTAAAATAAGACCGATTGCTCTGTTTTACCCAAGTTGACTTGCTTATTGCTAAGCAACCCTTTGTTATTACTGACTGCTTTCACTTCAGGCTGACACAGGGACTCCTCCAGAAGACTCACAGCAAGTGTCATCCAGATCTGATGTGGAATTTCAAA
>JBBPBX010078637.1:0-16577 GCA_038048925.1 Garcialebias charrua
AGACATCCTTGTGGATGGGAGAAATGCCAGACCCAGCAGTGAAGGGAAATGAGAATTGAGCGGAGCTGCGTAGGAATGGCGAGGGCCAGGCTAATGCAGTACCGGAAATGACGACAAAGTGGGTTGGTCGCAACGGCGTGCGTTCCCACTACAGCGAATCAGCGCTCGCCACGAGTGATTGACAGCTCACAGCTCTCGTTTATCCAATCACAGCTCATAAACAAACGTGTACACGTAGCCTTTAACGCTACCTATTAGCACAATAGAACGCAACTTTACAGACCCTTAAAACAACTCAAACGCTTCAAATTAACTTCCCAAAATTCTGAAACGTGGCAATCACAATTAAAACAGGCACGACTTAGCTACGCTTAGTAACCCAGCACTGCAGCTGCAGAACAAACACGGACTCGCTCGGAGCCACTTAAGGTCGGTTCCGGTCCACTTTTTAATGGAGCAGGAAACGGGTCTGACAGAACCCAGCCGACAACGTTCTAACAGTAATATGCTTTTTCGACCTGCTCTAATATGTAAAATACCAGCACAGCGATCTTTTAGATGTTAATTATAGCTTTCAGGCTTTTGACACGGCGGTCAAACAAAGCTTCGTACAGGAGTCTGTGTGAACTGGACCGGAACCAGAACCCCCACAGACCACGGGCTGACAAAACCTCACCTGAATGCTTCCAACAGCGTGTAACAGAGTTGAAACGAATAACAATCCCTCAGCCTCAAATGATAAAAACATGCAGAATCTGCCTGCTTTGAACACTTCCAGCCAAAATTATTATCCTCAGAGTTTAAAACTTGGATCCTCTTATGCAAACATGACGTTACAGTTCATGAGAGACCACAGATTTATCAATAAACTTTTAGAAAACACGTACGAGGGCCACCAGATGAAGAGAACATGAGGGAGACCCTATATTGTGTCTTTAAACACATATAGTGCCACCCAGATGTAACTAAAGGATTTTAACAGGGGTCAGTATTAAGCTGACCTCTTTATCCTTAATTAATTTACTTATTCAGATTGAATAGTAATTTCACGGATTCTTTTCTTTTTCAGTTTACCCAATATTTCTGTGATCTTTATGATGGATAAATAAACAAGGCCATTAAGTGACAAAGACGTTAACTTAGTTGGTATGCCAGGCGACACTACCATTTATTTAAAATAAATCAACTAAATTAACACCATTACACTTGATTGACATGATTTCACTTTCTTTCAATTTAATACGTCAGCACACTTAAATTCAACACAACAGACTTCAATACTGGATGTTAACATATTTAGTCTGTGGGCTCTTTAGCTTAAAATAGTTTCCAGCTTAGAATTGAGGGAAAGGAGAGGAGGAAAGATTTAAGAAGAATTGGGAGGTTAAGAGAGGAAGTTTATCTTGCATTTATGAAACCAGATGACACTCTTCCATACGCGTCCAGCTAAGATATCATCACACCTCCAGCAAGCAAACAGCGGCTCCTTTACCTTAAGACGTCCGCCTCGGTTCTGGTAAAGAGCTGTGATCAGCCTTGGACGAACGAGTCGTCGGTCCCGCAAGTCCAAGCTGGACTCCACACGTGTTTACCTTGTCGGTGTCGGTGATACTCGCTTTCGTCGGCAGAAGCCGTGGCAGTCGTGGTTTTTGGCTCAAGATAACTTATTCCAGGAAGGAATAACAAAGTTTTGAGCTTACGCTCATTCGACGTGGACTCATAACAGCAGGTTATCAGTCCTTAGCTGAAGACGAAGGTCATTAGCTCTTGACCAAACGTACCCCAGCTCTTTGGGAAAGGTTCACATCTCTTTGAGGTTCCCAGAAACTCTTGCCTTTCAGCAAAAGCTTAGAAACTTAGTACAAGCTCTGAGAGGAGAGCGACTTGTTTCTTTTTCATTGGTCCACTTGTTATCACTATTCAAGGTGAAATTCAGCGCAGAAGGGAATTGTTTAGGAAAAGTATCTGAGTGAAGAGACTTTCAGACGCTAGATGAGGGTTTTAGCTGAAACTCGACAAAAACAATTTCTATGTAAGTCAGTTTGACATTCTAGCTGAACTTTGACACCTTTTCATTTGCAGAAATGACACATTGATGTTTCACATTTAAAGAATAACAGCATATAACATATATCATGAAAATGACAAAAGTTATTCTTTTGATTACATTAGAATAAAATCAAAGATAGAAATAGTCTCTTTTGGTGACTATATTCTCAGATTATAACTAATGGAATAATTTGTAGTAAAATGTCTTGCTTTACTGAGAGGTCAGTAAAGGTCATCTCTGGAACAGTTCAAAAGTACACAGGTGTATCAGAGTGGACATGGTCATGCCCATTACACATACGTTCCACCATGCCTGACGAATATTACTACACCATCTTGTCCAATAACCACACCTGGTCCTTTCCACACCTGACAGTCTGTAAGTTTATAATAGACTTTGTCTCCTGTTTCATATTTGTCATCTGTGTGTCGCAGCTGTTTTCGGAGGGCTCTTCGGATCCGCTCAGAACGTTCAGCCTCAGCGAATGCTTTTCTCATGCCATGCAATGTTGCAATGTGATGACCCATCCATGTATTAACATCAGTTTCCAACGCTGGAGGTCTATCAATTAGAACTGAAGGCAGGTTTGGGTTTTGACCAAAAACAAGTTGATAGGGACTGTAGCCATGTACATTGTGCATGCTGTTTTTAGCTATCAAAGCCGAGTCCAAGGCCATTTTCCAGTCACATTTGTTGTCTCTCTTTACTTTAAGTAGTATTTCAGTAAAAATCTGATTGTGTCTTTCCAGTAGGCCGTTGCTCCATGGACTGTATCCAGCAGTTGTTTTAATCTCAATGTTAAAATGTTCAGCCATGTCTCTTATTTCTTCATTGTTAAATTCACCTCCATTGTCAGTGAATAATCTGCGTGGTGGGCCATGAACGCTTATCCTGAAATGAATAAAGTGCTTCACTATCTCTTTGGGTCTTTTTGTGGTGATAATGCTCCTTGCACTGAATCTTGTAAAATGGTCAATAGCATGTACCGGTAGATACCACAGTCCTGGCTCAAGTTCATGTAGGTCCACAGCTACAGTTTCATTATACTGTACGTTGAAGCCATGGGTAAACCCACTGCAGGTTTAGGTTTTGTTCTACTGATGCATGTTTCACAGTTTTTTACAATTTCCTTCTGGATTGTAATGTTTTCATCATCATTGTTGCCTGAGCAAGACACGAGCTTTTGTAGTCTATCAACTGAGGCATGTCCAAATTGTTTATGTAGTTTTAGCAGTACATGTACTGTTATTTTTCTCATTTATTGTCATGTTTTCTGTCACAATGAGAATTTCATCTTCATCACTTGGTCTCTCACTTTGTTTAAACTGACTTTCATTATTGATCTTTTTCTTTCTTAAGTTTACACAATAATGTCCAGAAGATGTCAGTTCAAGTTTTATAGGTTGATCAAACATCATTGCTTTGTCTTGAGCAATGTCCAAAACAGCATTCGCTCTCTTCAGTGATGTTTTGCTCAAAAGCATCGGTATATCTGCTGGAACTACTTCTGTCTCAATTTCGCATCTAGTTTCTCCTATTGTTACAGTCTTTCTTGTGGATTGCACAAGTTTTCCATCTCCAAACTGGAAAGGTCTTACACTCTTTTCATCTTTAACTTTTGTTAATTCTCTTTGAGGCAGCCCACTTACATAATCTGCAAGCCATTTTTCACCACACACACACTTCTTGTACACGCAGTGTCAATCACAGCAGATCCCAAAGCTTCTACCATGAAGATCTGTGTGTCAGATGGGGATTCGTTTGAAAACAGAGTAATATTACATTCTTCAACATCATCTTTTGATCCCTCAACATTTGTTAGCTTCACATGTTCTCTTTTATTGGGACAGTCTTTTGCCCAGTGATAAGTGCTCTGACATATTGCACATTTAGTTCTTCTCCCGTATTTGTCGAGTGGATTAGTCCCTGCAGCTGTTTTTTTGCTTTGCTCTGAATTTGAACTCCGTTCATGCTTGCCTGTGTATTTGGTGTAAAAGGCTGAGTCGCCCTCATGTGGCGAATAGACGTTATCGCTGAAGATTCTTTTCAAAGCCGATTTCATGTTGTCAAAAGACACGATGGGACATGCGGTAAGAGCTAGCTGTTTGTCTTTAACGTTTAGCCCCACGGTGTCTAGCAGCTTGAATGCTAACACTGCATCCGGTAGTTCCATTTTGAACTTACGTAACTTGTTATACCGTCGTTCAAATTCGATAATGCAATCCATCATGGATGTGTCGCCACGTCTGTTGATCAGATTAAACTCTGTGTAAGTTTCGTACTGTCGATCCTTTTCTTCTTTTAAAAACACTGAATCTAGCTTGTTTAAAAGAACGTTCATTCCTGTATCGTCGTTGAGATGTTCCTCATCGATTTCCAGCGCGCTCTCTCTTGCTCTACCTGATAGCAATAATGTAACCGCTAGAGCATGCTTCTTTTTGTCCAAGTCGGTAACAAGTCTCCAGATTTCAATCTCATTTTTCCAACCTCATAAGACGTCTTCTCGTCGAACGGTGGTGGAACTTTATAATTTCCAGCAACGGCCATCCTCTGCTACCAATGTTAAATAAAGTTTACGCTCTCTCTGACGTTAGCATCCTCACTTTATTCACACCTCAACTGTCACAAAATCATAACCGTTACAATTTTATTCCGTCTTTTTTCACTCCCCCTACACCCTCTACAACCTGCGCAGTAGGCTACTTACAACTTAACAGAGTAATTAACTCTGTCACTTACAATGTTTCCAAATATCTGGCATCTGTACTAATCCCTTTAGTTGGCAGCTCAGAGCACCACATACAGAACACCATGGACTTTGTGGATAAGGTGAGGGATGTCATCATGGAGACTGATGAAACAATGGTCTCTTTTGATGTCACATCACTCTTTACGTGCATTCCTGTTGATGAGGCAGTAGAGGTGGTCTGTTTAAGGTTAAAATCAGACACCACTCTGAACAGCAGGACCACGCTTTCCACAGAGCAACTGTGTCAACTCTTGAAACTGTGCCTGCAGTCAACCTACTTCACATATGGGGAGCAATATTATAGGCAGAAACATGGGTGTGCTATGGGGTCTCCAGTTTCTCCTATTGTTGCCAACCTGTACATGGAGGAGGTAGAAAAGAGAGCCTTGACGTCCTTTTCAGGGAGACCACCAAGTCATTGGTTCAGGTATGTTGACAACACCTGGGTTAAAATTAAATCACAGGAAGTCCAACATTTTACTAATCACATCAACTCTGTGGATAAATATATCAAGTTCACATGAGAAGATGTAAAAAAAAAGATGGCAGGCTGGCTTTCATAGACTGTGAGGTCTCAGTTTCTGATGGAGGACATTTGCAAACTGAGGTGTACCACAAACCCACTCACACAGACCAGTATTTGTAGTTTGACTCCCATCACCCTCTGGAGCACAAGTTAAGAGTCATCAGTACTCTGTACCAAAGAGCATACAGCGTCCCCACTAACTCAGACAGAAGGAGAAATCCCACACAAGACAGGCTCTAGAGAAATGTGGATATCCTATCTGGGCCTTCCTGAAAGCAGAGAAGAAACCCAAACAGGTCTCCAACCAGCCATCAGGTGAAAAGGAGGAACTCTGACCCAGACCAGTGGTCGTTCCTTATGTTGCTGAAGTTTCAGAGAAATTGAGACGTTTATTTTCTAAACATACCGTTCCAGTGGCTTTTAAACCCCAACATACATTACAGCAAAGACTGGTTCATCCCAAAGATCCAGTCCCCCGGCACAAACAGAGTAATACTGTGTATGCTTTTCGGTGTCAGGGGGGCTGAGATCAGTCTTATATCGGGGAAACTAAACAGCAACTGGCCAAAAGGATGGCCCAGCACAGAAGATCAACATCATCAGGCCAGGACTCTGCGGTCTACACTCATCTCCAGGCCAGCGGTCACTCTTTCAGGGATGAAGATGCTCACATCCTTGATAGAGAGGAACGATGGTTTGAGAGAGGAGTAAAGGAGGCCATCTTTGTGAAAATAAATTGTCCATCATTAAACAGAGGTGGAGGCCCCCGTGTTCAACTGTCCCCCTCTTAAGCCCCCAGTATACAGTGGGGGAAAAAGTATTTACCGGTAGTCAGTCACCAATTGTGCAAGTTCTCCCACTTAAAAAGATGAGAGAGGCCTGTGACATCATAGGTAGACCTCAACTAGACAAAATGAGAGAGAAAAAAATCTGAAAATCACATTGTCTGATTTTTAAAGAATTAATTTGCAAATAAGGGTGGAAAATAAGTATTTGGTCACCTACAAAAGTTATAATAATAATCATTTTATTTAAAAGTGCCTTTCAGGACACCTAAGGACACTTAACAAACCAATACAGTGCAAACATTATCAGTGACTAATTGAAATATAAAATACATAAAGATTATAAAATGCAAAATAATAAAAATACATTTAGTAAAGTTAATGATAAGCTAGTCTAAAGAGATGTGTTTTCAGGGCTGTCTTGAACAGAGAAAGGGAGGTGGTGTTTCGAAGGTCTGGCGGTAGAGCGTTCCAGAGGTGAGGGGCAGAGCAGGTGAAGGCCCTGCTCCCCATGGTGGAGAGGCAGGCAGTTCATCTCAATACCTTGTACTATATCCTTTGTTGGCAATGACAGAGGTCAAACGGTTTCTGTAAGTCTTCACAAGGTTGGCACACACCATTGCTGGAATGTTGGCCCATTCTTCCAAGCAGATCTCTTCTAAAGCAGTGATGTTCTGGGGTTGGCGGCGGGCAACACAAACTTTCAACTCCCTCCAAAGGTTTTCGATGGGGTTAAGATTCCAGCTATTTAACAGTTAAAAATGGTGTACCACAAGGCTCAGTTTTAGGACCCACTCTCTTTACAATCTACATAGCTAATGTAGGTCACTGCATCCCTGATGCGTCCTTACATTTCTATGCTGATGATACAGTTGTTTATTGCAGAGCTAAAACAGTAGCTAAGGCTTTCCAGTTACTGCAATCTGCTTTTGACATCATCCAGTCAGATTTGTTCCGTCTCAAACTTGTCCTAAATGCTGATAAAACAAAAGGGATGTTTTTTTCAAATAGGAAGGCGGTTCCAGCAGATCCTCCTCTGATTTTTTCTTCAAATGGTGTCCCTATTGAGTTTGTTGATTCCTATAAATATCTGGGTATCCTGATTGATTCACATCTCTCTTTTAAACTCCACGTGGAAAACCTAGTGAAGAAACTGAAAGTTAAACTGGGTTTCTTTTTCAGAAACAGATCAT
The DNA here is from genome assembly GCA_038048925.1 of Garcialebias charrua. Lineage (NCBI taxonomy): Eukaryota > Metazoa > Chordata > Actinopteri > Cyprinodontiformes > Rivulidae > Garcialebias > Garcialebias charrua. The sequence goes on from JBBPBX010078637.1 coordinate 7,304, forward strand.
GTCTATCACTGAATGTCAGGAAACGCCTTGTGTCTGTGACTTTCCTTCCCTCCATTGATTACGGTGACATTCTCTACATGAATGCTCCTACAAGCACCCTGCGGATGTTGGATGTTGTCTATCATGGTGCACTAAGATTCATAACTGGTTGTGATTATCGTACCCACCACTGCACCCTGTATTCACTGGTTAACTGGACATCATTAACCTCACGCAGACTCTTCCACTGGTACATTTTCATCTTTAAATCACTTCTTGGTCTGCTGCCCTCATACATCTCCTCCTACATGTCTTTGCGTGAGTGCAGCTACAGTGTGCGCTCTCAGGACATGATTACCTGCAGTGTTCCGTCAGTGAGGACTGAACTTGGAAAAAGGGCCTTCTCCTACTCCGCTCCTGCTTCATGGAATATCTTACAAAAAGATCTGAAGCTCTCGACCTTGACTTCTCTAAATGGTTTTCAGAATCTGTTGGAATCCTGGCAAAAACCAATGCAGATCTGTTCCTGTCTTTGATTTTATACGTCTACCTTATAATGTTTTGCTAGTTTTTTGATACTTTGTAAAAAAAAAAAAAAAAAAAAAAAACTTTCTTTTTTTTTTTTTTTTTTTCTTCTCTCTTTTGTTTTCTATTGTTTATTGTTTGTTTGTTTATTGTTTATTGTTTAAGGAAATTATACCACTGCTGTTCATTGTTCTTTAGTTTTAGCAGGTCGCTTTCGTAAATGAGCCCTTGAGGTTCAAAAGATTTACCTGACTAAATAAAGGTTGAATGAATGAAGATCTGGAGACTGGCTAGGCCACTCCAGGACCTTGAAATGCTTCTTACGAAGCATGTGTCTGTCCCTGGCAGTGTGCTTGGGATCATTGTCATGCTTAAAGACCCAGCCACGTTTCATCTTCAATGCTGATGGAAGGAGGTTTGCACTCAAAATCTCACAATACATGGCCCCATTCATTCTTTCATGTACACGGACCAGTCGTCCTGGTCCCTTTGCAGAGAAACACCACCAAAGCACAATGTTGCCACCCCCATGCTTCACAGTTGGTATGGTGTTCTTTGGATGCAACTCAGCATTCACTCTCTTCCAAACACGACGAGTAGGAGTAGGGCCTTCTCCTACTCCGCTCCTGTTTCCTGGAATATCTTACAAAAAGATCTGAAGCTCTCGGCCCTGACCTCTCTAACGAGTTGTGTTTATACCAAACATGTCTACTTTGGTGTCATCTGACCATATGACATTCTCCCAATACTCTTCTGGAACATTTAAATGCTCTCTAGCAAACTTCAGACACGCCCGGATATGTACTGGCTTAAGCAGGGGGACACGTCTGGCACTGCAAGATCTGAGTCCCTGGCGGCGTAGTGTGTTACTGACTGTAGCCTTTGTAACTTTGATCACAGCTTTCTGCAGGTCATTCACTAGGTCCCCCCGTGTGGTTCTGGGATTTTTGCTCACCATTCTTGTGATCATTCTGACCCCACGGGCAGAGATCTTGCGTGGAGCCCCTGATGGAGGGAGATTAGCAGTGGTCTTGTAGGTCTTCCATTTTCTGGTTATCGCTCCCACAGTAGATTTCTTCACACCAAGCTTCTTGCCTATTGCAGATTCAGTCTTCCCAGCCTGGTGCAGGTCTACAACTCTTGTTTCTGGTGTTCTTCGACAGCTCTTTGGTCTTCACCATAGNGCCGATCACCGATCTCCCCAAATTAAGGAAATCGGGGCAGATCGATCGGTGCATCCCTACTGTTAACGTGTTCAAACAGGTGCCATTGATACAGGTAATGAGTGGAGGACAGAGGAGCCTCTTAAGGAAGAAGTTACAGGTCTGTGACAGCCAGAAATCTTGCTTGTTTGTAGGTGACCAAATACTTATTTTCCACCCTTATTTGCAAATAAATTCTTTAAAAATCAGACGATGTGATTTTCAGATTTTTTTTTTCTCATTTTGTCTCTCATAGTTGAGGTCTACCTATGATGTCAATTACAGGCCTCTCTCATCTTTTTAAGTGGGAGAACTTGCACAATTGGTGACTGACTAAATACTTTTTCCCCCACTGTACTCCCACGTACATCCGTTCACGCGTTTGTACGCGCTTACTGTACGCAGTGGGTTCAAACATCATACTCGAGTAACCACCCTGAGCAGCTGCAGCACAGCTCCACAGACAAGGAGTGTTTACCTAGGGACAAATTGAGGTCGCTGATTGGTCATTTGCTGACACGCCTACTGAATTGATTGACGGGTTGGGAAAAAAAATGGAAAAAAAACCAGCACTGGCAGCCTCAGCCGCAGCGGTGTTCTGTGTTTATATGTTGTTAATAAAAAGTTCTAAATAAATAAATAAAAACAGGGAGCGCTGGTCCTGCAGCTCACACATCAGACCAGCACACCAGGAAATCTCCAGACCCTCCCACAGCCACGCTGGACCTGAGTTTACTTCGCTCGTGACAAATTTGTTCATTTCTCATCATTTCAGTCATGGTGTCAACGGAGGAGGAAATCACTTGCCTTTAGGCAAAAAACAAAAGAAAAGTCCAGATCAGGGATGAAGAAAGGGAATTTAATACATTGGTGTCACATACAAAACAGTCCGGTGCCGGGCAGTTTATTGTGCAGCAACGCGTTTGCGTACACGGTCGTAAAAATTGAGCTTTGCGCGTACATGCCCTGCGGGGGTACGCTTGTACCTCTGCGTACGTACGTACCTCTGCGTATGGACGTACGCAGGAGTATACTGGGGGCTTTACAATGCTTCTATTGCTTGCATCACTCAGCCCCTTGTGAATAGCAAACAACCATCAGGGTGCTAAGGATCCATCGTTAGGCTGATGGTCCTCCTTGATCATGTGAGCAGCTGGTTTTGGCTGTCAGCAGCAAACTGGTTGATCCGTTACGAGAAGGTGCTATTTATAAGACTGAGCTGAATACAGCTCCTCAGGCTGAAGAAGTTTTCGGAGGAAAGACGAAACATTTCTACATTTTTTTGTTTTGTTTGGTTTTGCGAATGTCCAGAGGACCAGACTTAACTTTTTTAGATATCACATCAAATTTTAACTCGAGATCTGTCAAACTGGCTGAGCTACAGCAATTTTTGGTGTTGGCTAATAATGATTAGCTATGGGGGCCATCTTGAATGAGACTGACACCAAAAGTTAAACAGTTGTGTATATACAGTATCTATACAGTATATTTATTGTCCCCCTTCACAGAGCGAAGATGGAAATTGGAACAAAAGTATAAAATGTAAAAGAAAAACAGTAATAAGATCTAAGATATGAACTAAGAAATACACTAAACTAAGAATTAAGTGCTTAGTGTATGTAGCTGGATGTAACTGGGACCCTGTGTACACAATTTTGTGAGATGGGTATGACAAAAACGAGCCCTTGACCTTGAAATACCCTCCATCGGTGCATGTTGTGCTCATGATAACTTAAAAATAAGTGAGGTACTGACTTCCATTATTGTGTGTACATTTAGGCATGAGGAAGGTTCCGTTAGAAAATTGGTTTGCCACATCAAACTCCAAGATGGCTACCACCATATCCTTGTGAGCTGGATATCTTGAAACATAGGCAACATACCGATTTCCATTTTCATGTGTGGCTGCATCCAGGCTTTAAAAAGTCCCTATCAACAATTGGGTTGCCATGTCAAAATCCAAAATGGCTGCTGGCCTCTAGTTTTTATTTTTGCTTAAAATAATAGTTTCCTTAAATCATTGGGGTGAACCCTGGGGTGGCTTAAGACTGTTCTTTAGTGGTCAAGGCCACAATTATCCACCCCTGGCTCTGCCATTGTGCCTGGTGGAAGATACAACTGCTCCCTCCACTCACCAGGATCTATCATTCTGCTCCACCAAACATTCACTTTTCAAAGCCCTCTGTGACAGGAGACATAGGCGTACTGCTTGTATATCTTCCCTCCATTGATTACGGTGACATTATCTACATGAACGCTCCTACAAGCACCCTGCAGATGTTGGATGATGTCTATCATGGTGCACTAAGATTCATAACTGGCTGTGATTATCGTACCCACCACTGCACCCTGTATTCACTGGTTAACTGGACATCATTAACCTCACGCAGACTCTTCCACTGGTACATTTTCATCTTTAAATCACTTCTTGGTCTGCTGCCTTCATACATCTCCTCCTACATGTCTCTGCGTGAGTGCAGCTACAGTGTGCGCTCTCAGGACATGATTACCTGCAGTGTTCCATCAGTGAGGACTGAACTTGGAAAAAGGGCCTTCTCCTACTCTGCTCCTGCTTCATGGAATATCTTACAAAAAGATCTGAAGCTCTCGGCCTTGACCTCTCTAATGCCCCTTTTCCACCGGTCAGCTCGGGTCGGTTATTATGTAATATGTGCGTCGCAGACACCCACTTTACGCCATTTCCCACGGATATTCCGAGCTGCGCCGCACCAGAATTCTGGTCTCATTTCTGAGCAGTGACGACCCGCGCTCATGCGCGCCGGGAGGAGGAATGTGAGGAATGTGTGTGGACTGGAGCTGCTTTCACGGAAGCGAGGGAGCGAACACGGAAGTACTGTAAATGATTAACACTGTAAAAATAATTATTTGTTTTTAAAATTATAGCAAAGATGGGTCTTCAGCTGAACGTGTCCTTAATAAAGTCACGTAGTGGTCAAATCTGCTGCATTTAAATTGTTTTCTTTTGACTTCTTCCAAACCTCAGAAAATAAATTATAAAAAATCGAATTTTATTTAAAATAACTCCCAACAGGTTACTGTTTGTACATGAACATCTTGTGATTACATTCTGTTAGTAAAAAAAAAATCTGCACAGAAGGGGTACAAAAAAAGCTGTGGAAACGGAACTAGATGTGACCCGACCCGAATTGAGCCGATCTGAGCTGATCTGATCCGACCCAAGCCGAGCGGTGGAAAAGGGGCATACATGGCTTTAAGAATCTGTTGGAATCCTGGCAAGAACCAATGCAGACATGTTCCTGCTTTTGATTTTCTACATTTGCCTTATAATCTGTATTTTTTGCTACTTTGATATCTTTGTTTTAACTTGTTAAAAAAAACTGTATAAAAAAACAACTATTTTCTCTCTTATGATTGTCTATTGTTGATTGTCTAAGGAAAATCTACTGTTGATGTTGTCATCATTCTTTAGTTTGTAGCAGGTCGCTCTTGTAAATGAGTCTTCGAGGCTCAATGGGATTAACCTGCCTATGTAAGGGTTGAATGAATATCTGTACATTTGGCTGAACTGCAGACATTTTTGTGTTTTATAACAGGTCAGTTGGCTGTGGCAGCCATCTTGAATCTGGTTAGCTTTAAAGGTTAAGCAGTTGTAGGCATGCAGTGGCACTTGAAACTTTGTGAAGCCTTTATCTTCTTCAGCTTTTCCCTCTTCAGGTCATTCTCCTCCACCTCACTCTGTCCTCTGCATCCTCTGTCCTTATTCCAACTTCCTCCATGTCCTCTCTAACTGCATCATATATCTCCTCTTTGTCTTTATAATTTTCTATATGTCTGCATAAATATGACCTAAAACATAATCAGAACAAGTCCTAAAAGTACAGATGCTTTCCAAAAAATTTGAATATCATGGAAAAGTGGTTTAGCGTCCATAATTCCATTCAAAAAGTTAATATTTAATAGATGATAGATTCAGGTCCACAATTTAAATGATTTCAAGTATGTATTTGTTTATTTTTACATAATTTGGGCTTCCAGCTCATGAAACTCATAAAAACAGGATTTTAAAAAATTACTGTGAAGAAATCAGCCCAAATTTTGCAGGGCATGAATGTTTTAAACTGAGTGTGACCCACTAATCATGCACCTGCACAGGTTTCCCCAGGTGTCATTAAATTGCTTCAGTTTGGTTCAATATGGAGAAGACTGCAGACATAACTGGCCAGAAGATCATCATTGATACCCTCCATAGGATGGGAAAGCCACAAAAGTCCGTAGCTAAGGAGGCTGGCTGTTCACAGAGTGCTGTGTCCAAGCATATCAATGGAAATAGTAGTGGAAGGACAAAATGTGGCAGGAGAACATGCACCAGCAAAAGAGATGACTGTGGGCTTTAGCAGATTATCAAACTGAGAAGATTCCAGAATCTGGCAGAGATCCAGAAAGAGTGGGATGAGGCAGAAGTCACAGCTTCAAAAACTACCACATTCAGACGCATCCGGGAGATGATCTACAACTGTCGGGTTCCTCGCTCCTCTTATCCGATGAAAGTAAAGTGTGGCTTTCATTTGGAAATCAAGGTCCAAGGGTTTGGAGGAAGAAGGGTGAGGAACAAAGCCCATATTGCTTGAGTTCCAGTGTGAAATATCCACAGTCAGTCATGATTTGGGGTGCAATGTCCGATGCAGGTGTTGGTAAACTGCTTTCTTAAATCCAAGTTCACCGCAACAGTCTACCAGAATGTTTTAGAGGACTTCATGATTCCTTCTGCTGAGGATCTGCATGGAGATGCAGATTTCATCTTCCAGCAGGACCTGGCTCCTGCCCATGCTGCCAGAAGCACCAAAACCTGGTTTGATGTCCATACCACAGTGCTTGACTGGCCAGCCAACTCTCCGGACCTAAACTCCATTGATAATCTATGAGGTATTGTCAAGAGTAAAATGAGGGGCACCAGACCCAACAACAAAGAAGAGCTGACAGCATCAAGGAAATCTGGGCTTCCATAACTCCCAGATAAAGCCACAGGCTGATTGTCTCAATGCCACGTCACGTTGAGGCAGTGATTAAGACAAAAGGATTCACAACCAAGTATTGAAGATTGACACATCGTTTTGAAAGTACCATATTTTGATTGATTTGTTGTCATCCTCATTTCTTTATTTTTTCCTGCAAAAACTGAGTAGTGTGGGCTGATGTCTTCACAGTATTCAAATTTTTTTAAATCCTGTTTTCATGAGTTTCATGAGCTGGAAGCCCAAGTTATGTAAAAATAAACAAATAAATACTTGAAGTTGTTTAAATTGTGGGCCCTGAATCTATCATCTATTAAAGATTAACTTTTTGAATGGAATTATGGAAGTTCAACTTTTCCATGATATTCTAATTTTTTGGAAAGGGTGTGTAGATAACGAGAACCCAGTTAAACAAATAAGACAAAAATATTATACTTGGGTCATTAATTTGAGGAAAATAATCCCCAGTAACACTGCCCCATGCATCAACAACTACAACTACCGGTAAACATTTCTGGGAACTGTTGGTCAGGCCTGCTCACCTTGGAGGAACTTTAGTCCATTCCTCTGTACAGAACAGCTTCAACTCTGGATGTTGGTGGTTTCCTCACATTAACTGCTGCTTCACAACATCTGGATTGGATTATGGTCAAGACTTTGACTTGAGCATTCCAAAACATGAACTTTATTCTTCTTGAACATTCTTTGGTAGAACCACTTGTGTGCTTCAGGCCATTGTGTTGCTGCATGACCCACCTTCTCTTCAGATTCACTTCATGAACAGATGTTCTGACATTTTCCTTTAGAATCCTCTGATATCATTCAGAATTATTTCTTCTATCAATGATGACAAGCCATCCTGGACCAGATGCAGCTGAACAGTCCCAAACCATGATACTACCACCACCATGTTTCACAGATGGGATAAGGTTCTTCTACAGGAATACAGAGTTCTCCTTTCTCCAAACAGAACTCTTTTCATTTAAACCAAAAAGTTCTGTTTTGATCTCATCATCCACAAAACATTCTTCAACAGTCTTCAGGTTTGTCCACGTGATCTTTATCAAACTGCAGACGAGCAGCCATGTTCTTGTTGGAGAGCAGTGGTTTCTCCTTCAACTCTGCCATGAACACCATTGTTGTTCAGAGTTCTCCTGATGGTGGACTCATGAACATCATCATCATCAGTCAATGTGAGAGAGACCTTCAGTTGTTAGAAGTTACCCTGGGCTCCTTTGTGACCTCGACGACTATTCCACACCTTGAAGTGATCTTTGTTGGTCCACCACTCCTGGGGAAGGTGACAATGATCTTGATGTTCCTCCATTTGTACACACTCTGTCTGACTGTGGATTGGTGGAGTCCAAACTCTTTACAGATGTTTTGTAACATTTTCCAGCCTGATGAGCATCAACTGTTTTTCTGAGCTCTTCAGAAATCTCCTTTGTTCCTCCATGATCCACTTCCACAAACATGTTGAGAAGATCAGACTCTGATAGATCCTGTTCTTTAAATCAAACAGGTCCACTCACACCTGATCACCATCCACTGATTGAAAACACCTGACTGATAATCCTAGAGGTTCACATACTTTTACCATCACAAATATGTAATACAGTATTGGGTCATTTTCTCAATAAATTAATGACCAAGTATAATATTTAGTCTCATTTGTTTAACTGGGTTCTCTTTATTTACTTTTAGGACTTTTGTGAAAATCTGAAGATGTTTTATGTCATATTTATACAGAAATGTAGAAAATTAAAAAGGCTTTACAAACTTTCAAGCACCACTGTACTTTAAACAATTACTCTTTAGGAGTTTTATTAAAATTTGTCCACTGGTTCATTAGATTTTTTTTCTAAAAGATATACTGTACTCATGTTTCTATCTTTGATACCAGTTAACCCAAACTGTACTTTAAACAATTACTCTTTAGGAGTTTTATTAAAATTTGTCCACTGGTTCATTAGATTTTTTTTCTAAAAGATATACTGTACTCATGTTTCTATCTTTGATACCAGTTAACCCAAACTGTGTTGTTTCCTCAGATATGCCACAGCCGCACTGGAGAAATCAACCCAGTTAAAGTCTGTAACCTTGTGAAGCTCTATGTCCAACGCTACAAATATTTCCGGAAACATGGGCGCAAAATGGATGAAGAGGAGCGGGATGAGCCGGGAGCATTTCATACATTTTTCTGAGTGGAGACTTTTTTAAAGCTGTTTCACTCGCCTGTCTGAGCGAGTGTTGTTTATAAAGCCTACTTTGTTAATGTATACTGTATAAATCCGTTCTTTTCTCCCTATATTATCACTGTAAATATGTCTTGCCTTGACATTGTACCATGAATTCAGAGTCCAGGGAGTGGATTCTGTCTTACACAAGTTACTGCAGTCCAGAATGAACATGAAATAGGACTACCTTTGTGAAGATGCGTGATTGTTGCTCGTTTCTGTTAGAGGCTTTTATGATAGAGGGAGCCAATCACGTGCTAGATTTTCAAATATGTCATATGTACCAGGCTAAGGACAGGTTTTGTTTCCAGTCACACACACACACACACACAAGGAA
>JBBPBX010078638.1:0-10805 GCA_038048925.1 Garcialebias charrua
ATATATATACATATATATATACATATATATATATATATATACATTATATATATACATATATATATATATACATATACATATATACCATATATATATATACAAGCCCAAAACCAGAAAAGTTGGCACGTTGTGGAAATCGCAAATAAAAACAGAATACAATGACTTGCAAATCTTTTTCAACCTATATTCAATTGAACACACTGCAAAGACCACATACTTAACGTTCGAACTGGTAAACTTTGTTATTTTTTGCAATTATTAGCTCATTTGGAATTTGATGCCTGCAACATGTTTCAAAAAAGCTGGCACAAGTGACAAAGAAGACAGAGAAATTTGAGGAATGCTCATCAAACACTTATTTGGAATATCCCACAGGTGAACATGCAAATTGGGAACAGGTGGGTGCCATGATTGGGTATAAAAGCAGCTTCCTTGACATGCTCAGTCATCCACATAGAAGGATGGGGCGAGGGTCACCACTCTGTGAACAAATGCGTGGGCAAATTGTCGAACAGTTCAAGAACAACTTTTCTCAACGAGCTATTGCAAGGAATTTAGGAATTTCACCATCTACGGTCCGTAATATCATCAAAAGGTTCAGAGAATCTGGAGAAATCACTACACGTAAGGGGCAAGGCCGAAAACCAACATTGAATGCCCGTGACCTTCGATCCCTCAGGCGGTACTGCATCAAAAACCGACATCAGTGTGTAAAAGATATCACCACATGGGCTCAGGAATACTTCAGAAAACCACTGTCAGTAACTACAGTTCGTCGCTACATCTGTAAGTGCAAGTTAAAGCTCTACTATGCAAAGCAAAAGCCATTCATCAACAAGATCCAGAAACGCCGCCGGCTTTGCTGGGCCCGAGCTCATCTGAGATGGACTGATGCAAAGTGGAAAAGTGTTCTGTGGTCTGATGAGTCCACATTTCAAATTGTCTTTGGAAACTGTGGACGTCGTGTCTTACGGACCAAAGAGGAAAAGAACCATCAGGACTGTTATAGGCGCAAAGTTCAAAAGCCAGCATCTGTGATGGTATGGGGGTGCATTAGTGCCCAAGGCATGGGTAACTTACACATCTGTGAAGGCACCATTAATGCTGAAAGGTACATACAGGTTTTGGAGCAACATATGCTGCCATCCAAGCGACGTCTTTTTCATGGACGCCCCAGCTTATTTCAGCAAGACAATGCCAAGCCACATTCTGCACGTGTTACAACAGCGTGGCTTCGTAGCAAAAGAGTGCGGGTCCTCCCCTGGCCTGCCTGCAGTCCAGACCTGTCCCCCATTGAAAATGTGTGGCGCATTATGAAACGTAAAATACGACAACGGAGACCCCGGACTGTTGAACAACTTAAGCTGTACATCAAGCAAGAATGGGGAAGAATTCCACCTGAAAAGCTTCAAAAATTGGTCTCCTCAGTTCCCAAACGTTTACTGAGTGTTGTTAAAAGGAAAGGCGATGTAACACAGTGGTAAATATGTCCCTGTGCCAACTTTTTTGCAATGTGTTGCTGCCATTGAATTCTAAGTTAATGGTTATTTGCAAAACAAAATAAAGTTTCTCCGTTCGAACATTAAATATATTGTCTTTGCATTCTATTCAGTTGAATATGGGTTGAAAAAGATTTGCAAGTCATTGTATTCTGTTTTTATTTGCGATTTGCACAACGTGCCAACTTTTCTGGTTTTGGGCTTGTAATATATATATATACATATATATATATATATATATATATATATATATATATATATATATATATATATATATATATATATATATATATATATATATATATATATATATATATATATATATATATAATATATATATATATATATATATATATATATATATATATATATATATATATATATATATATATATATATATATATATATATATATATATATATATATATATATATATATATATATATATATATATATATATATATATATATATATATATATATATATATATATATATATATATATATATATATATATATATATATATATATATATATATATATATATATATATATATATATATATATATATATATATATATATATATATATATATATATATATATATATATATATATATGATGTAGAATGATGAACAGAAATTCTACCATTGCTGTTCATCATTCTTTAGTTAGTAGCAGGTCACTTATGTAAATGAGCCCTCGAGGCTCAATGAGATTTACCTGACTAAATAAAGGTTGAATGAATGAATGAATATATATATATATACAGTATATATACATAAAAAAATTAAGGTTCATTGATAAACTTCATCAACTCGTTTAAAAGTTCTTTTCTTTTAATTGAGGATTTTTGGGATTGAAATTGCCCCAAGGCCACACCCTGCCACAGATCTTTGGAGGACACCCCGCGTGGAGATGGTCTTCATCTGGTCTCCATGGGTCAGTCCTCAGTGCTGGTTGATCACCTTCGGTCTCACGCAGGTGCAACCCACTGAGATGAGTTTGGACTCCAGGCGGTAGTGGTAGCTGTGCCTGGCCCTGGCGTCTTGACTCGCCTCAGAACCAGCACCTGATGCAGAATGGGACGGGACTCCAGGCCCCCGTCCTCCAGTCCTTGGTGGTCCAGGCAGGTTTTGAGCAAACAGTGAGCCTGCGACAGCGCATGAGGGAACATGTTGTCATCCCTGGAGATGCTGAGGACAGAGAGGAGACAAAAACTGTTAACAGGACTCTGAGCTTCATGAAGGACAACACACTGAGGAGCTGAAGCCTCACTTGTAGGTCCACGGTGAGATGGAGTCGCTGGCCAAAGAACTGACTTTTAGGCTGGGAACTAAATTGTTTGGGTCCAAACGCAGAGGGACCGTTTCTTCTGCTAAACCTTCAAAGGACTTCCTGTGTGGCTTTGCTGCTGTCTGTGGGACCACCACCACCATCATCATCAACAGGACAGCGCTGACAACCTGAGGAAGAAGAACATTCATTCATTCAACCTTTATTTATACAGGCTAGCCTCGTTGAGCCACGGGGACTCATTTACAAGAGAGACCTGTCTCACTCACACCCAGGGTCAATTTTAGAGTTACCAGTCAGTCTAACATGCATGTTTTTGGACTGTGGGAGGAAACCGGAGAACCCGGAGAAAACCCACGCATGCACGGAGAGAACATGCAATAACAAGTCACTTTCATCATTGTCGTCGTAATGTCTAGCGCAGACATACTGAAACAAAAAAAATATAAACGTAAAAAACAAACTAACATTGATACTGAGGAAACACATTACATATTTTATTAAAGCAACAATAATCAAGTTTGATCATGAAATAAAGAAACATGTACTTGGGAACCTCCTCCAAATCCGAGGCCATGGTCTTGAGCCGGAAAAGGGTAGCGTGCCCTCTCCGGGTCGGGGAGGAGGTCCTGCCCCAAGTGGAGGAGTTTAAGTATCTCGGGATCTTGTTCACGAATGAGGGAAAACTGGAGCGTGAGATCGATAGGCGGATAGGTGCAGCGTCCGCAGTGAAGCGGGCGCTGTACCGGTCTGTCGTGGTGAAGAGAGAGCTGAGTCAAAAGGCAAAGCTCTCAATTTACCGATCGATCTACGTTCCCACCCTCATCTATGGTCATGAGCTTTGGGTTATGACCGAAAGAACAAGATCTCGGATACAAGCGGCTGAAATGAGTTTTCTCCGCAGGGTGGCTGGACTCTCCCTTAGAGATAGGGTGAGAAGCTCAGTCATCCGGGAGGGACTCGGAGTAGAGCCGCTGCTTCTCCACATCGAGAGGAGCCAGTTGAGGTGGCTCGGGCATCTGGTTAGGATGCCTCCTGGACGCCTCCCTGGTGAGGTGTTCCGGGCATGTCCCACCGGGAGGAGACCCAGAGGAAGACCCAGGACACGCTGGAGGGACTATGTTTCTCGGCTGGCCTGGGAACGCCTTGGGATTCCCCCAGAGGAGCTGCTCCAAGTGGCTGGGGAGAGGGAAGTCTGGGCCTCCCTACTTAGGCTGCTACCCCCGCGACCCGACCCCGGATAAGCGGAAGAAAATGGATGGATGGATGGATGGTACTTGGGAACCAGTACAATAAATTCTCTCAATAAAAGTTAATGAGACTAACTCGAAAGTATAGACAAAATCATATTTTTAACACGCACTAAAATACGTACGTTCAGTGCAAGTGTATGTTATACATGAACACAGAATTTTAATTAAGTCATCTTTTTAAAAATTCTTAAATTTGTAAAGTTGTACATTTTCTGTGACGCGGTTAGAAAAATAAAATAATAAAAAAAATAAGCTTCAAAGATATTTATTGTCAATATTGTGCATCTGTATTATTCTAATTTTATGTCCACTAAAATTGCAGCACAGAAAAGCCATAACAATAAAGAAATACATTATATAAAAACTGGAGCGTGAGATCGATAGGCGGATAGGTGCAGCATCCGCAGTGAAGCGGGCGCTGTACCGGTCTGTCGTGGTGAAGAGAGAGCTGAGTCAAAAGGCAAAGCTCTCAATTTACCGATCGATCTACGTTCCCACCCTCATCTATGGTCATGAGCTTTGGGTTATGACCGAAAGAACAAGATCTCGGATACAAGCGGCTGAAATGAGTTTTCTCCGCAGGGTGTCTGGACTCTCCCTTAGAGATAGGGTGAGAAGCTCAGTCATCCGGGAGGGACTCGGAGTAGAGCCGCTGCTTCTCCACATCGAGAGGAGCCAGTTGAGGTGGCTCGGGCATCTGGTTAGGATGCCTCCTGGACGCCTCCCTGGTGAGGTGTTCCGGGCATGTCCCACCGGGAGGAGACCCAGAGGAAGACCCAGGACGCGCTGGAGGGACTATGTTTCTCGGCTGGCCAGGGAACGCCTTGGGATTCCCCCGGAGGAGCTGCTCCAAGTGGCTGGGGAGAGGGAAGTCTGGGCCTCCCTACTTAGGCTGCTACCCCCGCGACCCGAACCCGGATAAGAGGAAGAAAATGGATGGATGGATTATATAAAAACAACTACTGTATTAAACTTTGGATTTTGTTTCTGCCTACCGTAATATCTGGTGAAAATACATTTCATAAACAATATTAGACATACAACCTTACCATCTACATTTTAAAATTGTGTAATAATATTATGATCACAGTTATATTAGTTGCAGTGCAAACCATAAAATAATCTTGACATAAATACAGTTTCCCCTTACTTACCTTGTTTCCAAAACCTGAATGGGAGTCTCCCCAAATTCACTTCTGAGACCTTCCCCAAAGTCATCATCTCTGCATAAAAACATATAATGTAGTTCAAACAATAATCAGATATTCTTTTCAACACATTTATCACACAATGACAAATTTATCTAACATATCAAAGCATTTAGGATGATTTAAAAAATAGCATCAAACAGCCATCTTCCATCCTGTTCTGCTGCTAGAAGTAAAATTTGAACTTTTTATGCTCTCCTTTCATCCTGCTTCACTGCAGGCTCATGTCCGCAGCAGACAACAAACTCGTCCTCCCCACCGCAAGTTTTACAGATTTTATTCCAAAAATTAATGATTTTTGAGGCCCTTTATACAGGTAAACGTCCAAAGAGGTTGAGATGTATGCATCAACAACATATATTGTGTAGTACAACTAACAGACTTTTCGATTATGAACACCAAATGATCAGCAGACAATATGCTAATTGCTAGTTGTTGTGATCAAGCCTCTCTTACACAGACAGCGCATTTACAGTTACTTTCATCATATCTGCTTGCTGATCCACAATACAATAAGTTAGGATAACTAAATGTACGTATCGAAACAATACTGAGGTTGAATGAGTTAGCTGCTGCCATTAGCATCACGTCAGCTGTAGGCCGGAAAACGGTTTTAGCCTGTTGTAGATAATAACATGGCATTTGCGCTATCACATGATTCAAGCAAAGACACTTACTTTTCAAGCAGGAAAGTTGCTAACTCTGCATCGCTTGGCAATCCTTTGAGCACTCGAAGCTCTCGCCACCTCCGCCATCTTGAAACAGCTACTGTTTGAGACGGGAGCGTGCCCGGCTGCTGCGCGCAGCCGCTGGGAGAGGCGGGGGGAGGGCGGGGGAAGCTCGTTCATGAAAATAACTCTGTTTTTATTGGCTGGTCAAAAACGGCCCGCTCTGGTTTTTATAAATGCTATTTTAACCACCGGGAGACGCCAGAGGAATATAGTATTTCTCAAAGATTACCTGTTTAACATCACTCTGTTAAAAAATAGTGACAGAGAGAAGAAATATGTTTATAAAAAAAGCTACATACTGCAACTTTAACCCCCACCATCTGCTTCCCCGGGCACCCTAGAAAGCAACTCTCTGCTCCACACAGAGGGCTGTGGTACCTCTGTGGTTGTGTCAGGAAGGACATTTGGCATAAAAAAAAATCAGTCTTCATGAGAGTTTCTCTGTGGTGACCCCTGAAGAAGGAGCAGCCGAAAGAACTACTTTACTATTATCTGTAAACTTTTCTGTTCTTATTTTATCCAGACCTCCATGATGGCTCTTCAGACAGAGGCCTCGCAGAACCAGATTGGTTGTTGAATGCAGACATGTTCCTGTTTTTGATTTTCTACATCTACTTTATAATGTTTTGCTACTTTGCTACTTTGTTTTAATAAATGTTTAAAAAAATCTGTATTTCTCTCTTATGTTTGTCTATTGTTGATTGTTTAAGGAAATTCTACTATTGTTGTTATCATTCTTTAGTTTGTAGACAGGTCTCTCTTTGTAAATGAGTCCTCGAGGCTCAATGAGATTTACCTGACTAAATAAAGGTTGAATGAATGGTTCACCTGGTGCTGTTTCTTCATGAATGAATCCATTCCACTTGATTAATGGAGGATACTCAAACCACCGTGCTCTAAAATAGTTGTTGAATCAAGTGTTTACTTATGGAGGTAAATGTAACGACCTGTTAAAATACACTAGAATGCAGGAAATGTCTTTATTCTAAATTTTCTGGGGAAGGACCCCCAGAGACCCCACATTACAAATGTTTCTGACACCACTGCTACCACTATTACTTTATTTTTATTTTTTTTAACTCTTAGGAAATGTGTAGAGAGAGAGAGACGTTCCTGCTGCTACATTTTGATTTGATTTTGATTTGATGTTTATTCATTCATTTTAAAAGAACAATACAAGACAGTTTCATCAAATACAAGTAGGATAAAATGAAAGGAGCAGAAAGAAGATGAAATCTTATTATATCTGCCCCTTATTTCACAGTTTGTTCAACCAATGTTAACCTTCAAGCTACATCACAAAATGAATAATTCTACTTAATTTTACTAACTGTAATACACAAACTACATCACAAAATGAATAATTCTACTTAATTTATCTAGCTGTAATACACAAACTACATCACAAAATGAATAATTCTACTTAATTTTCTAACTGTAATACACAAACTACATCATTCTAACTGTAATACACAAACTACATAAGAAAATGAATAATTCAACTTAATTTTTCTAACTGTAATACACAAACTACATCACAAAATGAATAATTCTACTTAATTCTCTATAAAATTTTGATTTTTATTGTTTAATAAATATGAAAAAAAATAATAATTAAACAGTAACTGTCCCCGTTTCTTAATTTCATCTTGACAACAGAAATGTCCCCAGATTTTATTTTAGAAATCTGGTCCTCAAACCACAAACGCATGATAAGAAAAGACATTTTAAAACCGCCCTTTTATTAATCGTGCTCCCGTGACCTTTAATCTCTGAGGCATGAGTAGTTCAGGGTTTCAGTTGATGCGGAAACCCATCAGAGTCCAGGAGGGTCCAGATCTCTGTAACAGTTGAAGCATGCTGCTTTGTGCTTGAAAAATATTTAAAAAGTTTAAAACTTGACAGGATAAAATCTCTTTCTCTGTATTTATGTCTTTACTGCGTTTATTTGTTTTTCTTCTCGTTTCTGTTCTGTAGTTCTGCCTTTTCCGAGTGTTCCATGAAACGCTCAGAAGATTTGGAGCAAAGTTAGTTAAACTGAATAAAAAAAATACTTTTATTAAGTTTAAACTGTGAAATTCGACCATGACAACATCTGGAGACCTCAACTGTCGGAATGAACTTCTATTGCTGCTGTTTTTTTAATAAGAAGAGGAATTTATTTGAGGGAAAAACAGGAAAAGGTAGGCTATAAGCTAACGGCGGGCTAATGTAGCTAACTAAAGCTGTCGGCCAAGTCTTTAATTTGTTTATTTTGCATTTAATCTTTGAAAACAATAAAGCATTGCAATAAATGATGGCTGATCCATGCACATCTATTACTGACCTGTTTTTAGTCTCTTCAGCTGTTTAGGTAAACAATCACACTTCTGCTGTTTCTGTAGGTAAACAAGCACACTTCTGCTGTTTCTGTAGGTAAACAAACACTTGAGCTGTTTTTGTAGGTAAACAAACTTCAGCTGTTTTTGTAGGTAAACAAACACTTCAGCTGTTTTTATAGGTAAACAAGCACACTTTACCCGATTCTATATGTAAACACTGTTTCTACAGCTAAACAAGCACACTTCAGCTGTTTCTGTAGGTAAACAAACACCTAAGCAGTTTTTGTAGGTAAACAAACACTTCAGCTGTTTCTGTAGGTAAACAAACCAGCTGTTTCTGTAGGTAAACAAACAGTTCAGCTGTTTCTGTAGGTAAACAAACACTTCAGCTGTTTCTGTAGGTAAACAAACAGTTCAGCTGTTTCTGTAGGTAAACAAACAGTTCAGCTGTTTCTGTAGGTAAACAAACACCTAAGCAGTTTTTGTAGGTAAACAAACACTTCAGCTGTTTCTGTAGGTAAACAAACCAGCTGTTTCTGTAGGTAAACAAACAGTTCAGCTGTTTCTGTAGGTAAACAAACACTTCAGCTGTTTCTGTAGGTAAACAAACAGTTCAGCTGTTTCTGTAGGTAAACAAACAGTTCAGCTGTTTCTGTAGGTAAACAAACACACTTCACCTGATTCTATATGTAAACACTGTTTCTACAGCTAAACAAACACACTTCAGCTGTTTCTGTAGGTAAACAAACACTTCAGCTGTTTTTGTAGGTAAACAAACACTTCAGCTGTTTTTGTAGGTAAACAAACACTTCAGCTGTTTCTGTAGGTAAACAAACACTTCAGCAGTTTTTGTAGGTAAACAAACACACTTCACCTGATTCTATATGTAAACACTGTTTCTACAGCTAAACAAACACACTTCAGCTGTTTCTGTAAGTAAACAAGCACTTCAGCTGTTTCTGTAGGTAAACAAACACACTTCACCTGATTCTACAGTATATGTAAACACTGTTTCTACAGCTAAACAAACACTTCAGCTGTTTCTGCAGGTAAACAAACACTTCAGCTGTTTCTGTAGGTAAACAAACACACTTCACCTGATTCTATATGTAAATACTGTTTCTACAGCTAAACAAACACACTTCAGCTGTTTCTGTAGGTAAACAAACACTTCAGCTGTTTCTGTAGGTAAACAAACACACTTCACCTGATTCTATATGTAAACACTGTTTCTACAGCTAAACAAACACACCTCAGCTGTTTTTGTATGTAAACAAACATTCTTTAGCTGTTTTATTGTTATTTGTGTAATTTGTTTTTGTTTGTCAGACTGTTGATCCGCGTGCGCTCCAGCAGTTTATAACGTGTCACCTGAAGCTGCTGTTAAGTCTTTGGTGTTTTTATTGTGTCCTCGTCGACTCGTTTGTCTTCTTCTGCTCTTCTTTTCCTCCTCTGGCTCCCGTCTGATCATCCTCCCTTCTTTTAAGAATCTCTCCATTCTTCTCTCTCTCTGTTCGGCTTATTAAGATTTCACAGATACAAAAGGCGACGCGCTGATTGCTTTCAGGGAATCTGCCGTTGATAATTACAGCTGGGGCGGCCTGGGCGAACGCGTCGGGCGCACGCTGATGGAAAACTAGATTTTTTTCTCTGAGTTGGAGCCGAGGAGGAGCGATCCATATATTGACGAGCCATCAGCCGGCCTCCGATCAGGAGAAATGCTTCGGACTGGTCGGAGAGGACCGAGGCAAACTGGTTCTGATGCGCCGAGGCGTCCGGACATCAGCAAGGAGGAGCCGGCCTTCGCCTCCTGCAGCCGAGGGAGAGTTAACCTTTCCCGTCCTGACGACCCCCACTCCCCATCCAGAACCTGAATCAAAATGTAAATGGGCCGAGTCTCCGAGGGGAGCGGGGCTCTGGGATCTGCTCGTATCGATTACGTGAAGTGAGTCCGAGTCGCTCTCCTCAGAAACCGAACAGGTTTTCCCTCGACGCTCGGCGGTGACAGGAATTACTGAGAGTTCGGCTGCTTCAAGCTCTGCGGCGGCCCACAAACAGCCGAAGGCGTCAAACTCAACGGTTTTTAATCGTTTTAAGACTTCATTTAGTTTAAACTTCAGTGTTTTTCCTCAGTGTGAAAATCTGAGGTTTTACTATAAAAGACTCGTACTATAACATTTACAATAAAAGACTTATTTGTCTTCAGTTTGGGAAGCAGGAAGTTGGATGAACAAGAAACAGCAGGTTCTAATTTAGGTCTGCACCTGTACAGTATTTATTTGAGTTTTACCTTTTCAGGAAGCGAGGAGGCTCCGAGGCAGGCGATCTCCAGACAGACGCAGACTGCCTCTGCCCGATACTACGTAACAGATGGTGCATTCGCGTGTAATCGGATTTCCCGTGAATAAACACGGCGCGAAGTTTAAAATCACTTTTAAATCAAAATTAAATTGATTTATCATTTTGTTTGCAAAAACGAACATATTTAAATGAATATAT
>JBBPBX010078639.1:2595-15095 GCA_038048925.1 Garcialebias charrua
TATGTATGTATGTATATATGTATGTATGTATACAGTATATATATAGTTTGCTCTTTACAAACTGTCACCTCTAGTTTTAGCAGGTCCTGTCTGAAAGGAGAACTTCCTCGTTTTGCTTCCATGATGGACGACCAACTCCTTCTCATGGAGGCGGCCTTTCTGCAAAACCCCACCAAAAGCAACCTGAAGGACTCGAGGGGATTTTAAGTCAGATTCAGCACAATATTAAAGGTCATCTAATTTTACTCTGATTATTTGACTTCCTCGTGTTTCACGCTCATGAATCTTCATGCCATGTTTTTGCTGTGAGCTCAGTCTCGACATCAGTCTTTAGTGACTATATTGGCTTGATGTATCCAAATTACTGCCCCCTCTGTAGTGAAATTGAATTAGTTTGGGTCAAAACAGGAAATCTCTCGCCCAGCCACAGTGCAGTCAGCCCTGTTGGTTCACAGCCTCGACTCCATCTCGGTTAATGACGCTCCTCAGATCCATCTCGTTGAAAGGCAGCTCCTGATGGAAGCGTACGTTTCACCGTGCACTTTATACCGAGGAGTCAATGAGACTTAAAGTAGTCCCTCAGACAGAAATCGATCGCTCCTTCAGGGATGTGCTTCAGTTCATGAGAAATTATGGAATATATGATAATCTTTATAGCTGGAGGGGGAAAAAATCTTTAATGTATTTTAACGTATACTGTATGTTTTACAATCTGAAATAAGTCCAATTCTGGACTGATTTATACAACTAATTTACCGTCAGGCTGGATATTCATGAGCGTAATATACAGCTCTGCAAGGGTTTCGCAGGATGTAGCTGTCCTTCCAGTTATTTAGAGGTTTAATTATTAAAAGGAATTATACTTCTTTTGTTTTTGACTACAATAATTAAACAGATGTAACATCATGAATTATTCAAAAAGGCGTTCAATACAAGATCAACTGGACTTTATTTGTTGAAAAAGACGTTTCGACCCCTATCCAGGGGGCTTTTTCAATTCACCCCTGGATAGGGGTCGAAACGTCTTTTTCAACAAATAATAATAATAATTAATTCAATTTATAACGCACTTTTCATTACTGAAAATCTCAAAGTGCTACACATATATTGAATGCTACACACATTCATAAACCGGTGGCGGCAGACTACCATGCAAGGTGCTTTCCAGTCCTACCGGGAGCAACTCAGGGTTAAGTGTCTTGCCCAAGGACACAACGACACATGGTGCGGGTCCCGGGAGTCGAACCGCCAACTTTCCGATCGGGAGACGACTGCCCTTACCACTACGCCACGGCCGCCCCGTGTCCAGTTGATCTTGTATTGAACGCCTTTTTGAATTTATCATGTCCTGGACGACTGAGAATCTTCACCAGCATCATGAATTATTGTTTTATGTTTATTTGCATATACATTTTAATGTAGTGACACAAAAAATCTGTTTCCATTTTTATTGTACATTTTCCACATTAGGTCTAATAATATACATACATATATAGAGTATACAAAATCAGGTAACCTAATTAAGCGCTTTGGGGCCCCTCAAAAGGGGCTGGAAAGTGCTATATAAATAAGCTCCATTTACCATTTAATTAAAAAAGAATCATGAAGGGATCTACTTTCTTGTAATTGCAAATATTGATTACATTGACCTTTTATAATAAACACAGCTAATAAAACATGGTTAACTTTTAATTATCTTCTTTTTAATCAAGCTTGTTTTGTTAGGAGTCTTAATAAAAATGATCAGTAAAGATTAGGGCTGATTTCTTCTGGGGTTTTTTCCCAGATGTTTTGCTGCCAGATAGGGATGTTGTCATGGTTTCCAATAACGCAGCTCGACGTGAGGAGCTCAAATGAAAATAAAACTCAACTTTATTTTTAATAAAACTAAAAGCTGACCTGGCTGCTAAAGTTTACAACAAAAACACTAAAAGAGAAGCGGACGTGGCACACACAATGACAGACCGCTGAGCGAGGTGAGCAGAGGGGCGATAAGGACTTGGGCTGCAGAGAGGACTGACTGCAGTTTAGACCTTTTTCTAACCTGAACCCGGAGCCCGGCCCAGTCCGACACGGGCCGGGCTGGACCATAACAATGTGCTTAATGTGTGGGCCAGATGTCCGGCTTTTTATTGTGTCAGCGGACGCACGTGGCTGATGATCCAAATGGCAACATGACCTGACAGACAATCACCAACCACACGCAGCCTTTTGACCACGCACTGACCAGTTTTGAAAGAGGTAAAAAGTTCAGTTCAGCTTCAGATGGGACTGTACTGCCAGGCTGCGATCCATCCCCAAATGGATGTTCAGCTGCGGACGGGCGCAGTCGACGACCCAAACAGTTGCGATCCCAATATATCCGACATGTCAGAGCAGGGTCCGTGTCTGAATAATGCAGAAAGCAGGCAGAAGCAGGGATTTCATGGGGTTTGAAAGCCATGAAAGGACAAACAAACCCCTCAGCTCTGATCTTCTGCCCCCTTAGCTGCGCGCGTCCGCCAACGTTAATAACTACAGGTAGTCCTCGACTTACGACGTAGATCCGTTTATGTGTAAACTGATTTTCGACGTAAGTCGCAATATACGTACATACTGCACCCTATACATGTACAGTACTGTATTACCAAGCACTTAGCCTATCCTAACACCGTACCCTACATAATTATCAAAAAACACACACGTTTGGGAGCCATAATGAAGAGAAAAAAGAGTTAATGGACCACTGGAATGCTGGTGACGCTGTATTCCTCCGTCCATCCGCTGTATTCTCTATTCCATTTACGATTTAAAACCGCTGTCCAGCTCGGTCCAGAGCGTTTACAGTAAGGCCTCTGCATATACTTTTCCATTGCTTCGCCGCGTTCTGCCTTCAATCTTGGTCCAGAGCATTTACAGTATGTAACGTATCCATCCGCCTATGTATCCCTCCGCCTCTGTATCCCTCCGCCTCTGCACTGCGTACAGTACAATACTGTATTCTTCCGCCGCAGCGGCCACTGCGTAACTCGAAAAAAGGCTGTTCATAGTAAATGGGAGATGCGTCGTAACCACAAAACGTCGTAACTCGAGACCGTCGTAACCCAAGGACTACCTGTATATAGGCAGTGAAAGCTTAATTGAAAATGTCGGGAGAGGGGTTTTGGGTTCAGACCTGTAATTACTGTTAATTCATCGGGTCGGGTTTGGAAATGATGGCTACGGGCTGGGTTGGGTCAGATTTGTTTGGGCCCAAATGCAACTCTACTGTAGCTGTGACTAATGATAACAAGGAGCAGGTGTAACCATACCATTTTATTTATATATATTTTATTTTATTTATATATTTTTTTTATAGAGCACTTATGTGTACATAATCTCGTTTTCATCACATGTACCACATGCGGTGCAAATGACAATAAAGACTCTCTGACTCATATGCCTCTTTTCCACCGCTCGGCTCGGCTCGGGTTGGATCGGCTCAGGTCGGCTCAGTTCGGGTCGGGTCACATCTATGTTCTGTTTCCACAGCTTTTTTGTACCCCTTCTGTGGGCGGGGTCCAGAATCCTACTCGTCCAGAAACTGTTTTTTTTTTTTAAACAACACAGTGTGATCACAACATGTTCATATACTAAATGTATCCTGTTGGAGTTATTTGAAATAAAATTCAATGTTTTATAGATGTGTCAAGCTACCACCATTAATTTTCTCCCTTCTACTTTGTATCACATATTATCAATTCTATCAAAAACCACATAACTGATATTTTTCAAAAAAATCTAGTGTGATCACAACATGTTCATATACGAAATGTATCCTGTTGGAGTTATTTGAAATAAAATTCAATGTTTTATAGACATAAAGACACCTCCATTAATTTTCTCCCTTCTACTTTGTATCACATATTATCAATTCTATCAAAAACCACATAGCTGATATTTTTCAAAAAAATCTAGTGTGATCACAACATGTTCATATACGAAATGTATCCTGTTGGAGTTATTTGAAATAAAATTCAATGTTTTATAGACATAAAGACACCTCCATTAATTTTCTCCCTTCTACTTTGTATCACATATTATCAATTCTATCAAAAACCACATAGCTGATATTTTTCAAAAAAATCTAGTGTGATCACAACATGTTCATATACGAAATGTATCCTGTTGGAGTTATTTGAAATAAAATTCGAATTTTTATAATTTATTTTCGTTGTGCAAGCACAGGTTTTTGGAAAAAGTCAAAGCGAAACTACTTTAAATGCAGCATATTTGACCACTACGTGACAATATTAAAGCGTGGTTAAGCTCAGGAGCCCTCGTACTATAAAGTCAGATATGAAATATATTTTATATCTGTTCATTGAGCTACATTTAAAGACATAAAGCCGCCCGCGCGCCGCGTGTTGCTCGTGGCGAACCTATTTTTTTTTAAATCCTGCAGTTTTGAGCAGTACGTGATTTTATTAAGGACACGTTCAGCTGAAGACCCATCTTTGCTATAAATTTAAAAAATAATAATTGTTTTTACCGTGTTTATCATGTAAAGTCCTGCAGTGATCGCGTCCCTCGCTTCCGTGAAAACTGCTCGAGTCTCCTCCTCCCTCCTTCCAGAGCGGGTCAGCTCGCCTCAGTACCCCAATGAAACCAGCCCGAAAATCTCGAGAAATCTCGCGCGGCTCAGCACGGAATATCCGGTGGAAAAGGATGAAAGGGGGTCTCTGCGACGCACATATGACGTAACATCCGACCCGAGCCGACCGGTGGAAAAGGGGCATAAAACAGAGGTGGGACCAAGTCACTGTGTTGCAAGTCAAGTCAAGTCTCAAGTCAAGACGGTCCAAGTCAAGTCAAGTCTCAAGTCAGGAACTTTTAATTTCAAGTCAAGCTGTTTTAGAGTCTAAAACAGCGACAAGGCCAACCAAATTGCTGTACAAACAGAAAAACAGGCAACACATAAAGCAACATACAAAATGAAGTTAAATCAGAATATAGACATAAAAACGTTGCAGATAATAAATATAACAACCAACCTGTGTGAAGCAAACAGGTTCAAACACAGATCGTTTGGTGTTGAACGCTACGGAATAGTAGTGGGTTTTTAAATGGGATTTGAAAACCAAGAGGAGGGGGCCTGTCTGAGGAGCAGACGTAACTCGTTCCAAAGTCTTGGGCCTGTCACCTCTGCGCTTAAGACGAGTTCCTGGAACTGTTAGAATTAACTGGTCCGGTGACCTCAGAGAACGTGGTGGGACTTTTTGTTTTTCTGACAGGGCTAGAGCAGAAAGGTTGATGCAGTGGTTCGGGATTGTGCCGTTGCCAGGGGCGGCCGGCCAATAGGGGGCGCTAGGGCGCCGCCCCACTAGAACTTCTGGACCAGTTTACATTGAAGACTTGAATTTTTTTTATATAAATGAAATAATCAAATAAAAATATTTCAAAATATATGCATATATGTTTTTAGTTGTGTAGGATAAATATTTTATGAGTAATAATGAGTTATATTGTTTGTTTCAAAAAACGTTTTCTGATTGATGACGTATTTCCTGTTTGGGGGCGCAGGGATCTCTTCCATAGACTCTCGTTATAACTGGTGCATGTGCAGTTATTCCACAACGTTACAAAACTATGGGACGATGCTGGGCACAGTTTTCACCGCCCTGAACAGTCCAACGTGAGCTCTCTACCGATAGCATGCTTCCGGTGTTGTTTATTTATTCATAAAAAAGAAAAATCCTGGAAAATGAGCCGTGCAGTGACAAGCAGGCTGGCTGCAGCCAGGTAAGTTTTAAATCATTGAAAGCCCTTTATCTAATGTCTATTTGCATTTCTGACTGATATGCCTCTCAAATTTTAGATGGCTGTTTGTGAAAAAAGCCTTCAGCTGACTGTTTATTCTAAAAGTGGCAACTGGTGAATTTGTTTGTGGAGCTAGCACGCTAATGCTAGCCTTTATCTAATGCTTATTACCATTACCATTCCTGACTGATATGCCTCTCAACATTTAGATCTTACAAAAGGGTTTTCTAAACGTTATGTGTTTAACAAAGGCTTTATTCTTACAGATTATTATTCAATTATTGTTGGGTTTGAGCAGATTTAGCTACATCTGAATCTTTGCTACTTGTTAAAAACTCATTAAAAAAAGTTGGTCCTGCAGAAAAATGCTCTGATGCCCCATTCAGTAAGATCTAAAACCAGAAAGTTCTTCAGACTCAAGAGGGAAATGCACAAGTGCAACTTAAACAGTCTTGTCTGATCATTATTCCAAAGAACATCACTTTTGAAAATCTACTTAGGAATTACTCAGTTTTGAAGCAAAGGTTATTTTAATTCAAGCTTGCATACAAACTTTAGCTGAAGTCAAACCTGTTAAATATCAGACAATATAAACTTTTTATTCAACAGATGTCTGCTATATGGTTTATGAACCTTAGTTTGTGGCTTCCTTTCCTTATACAGTTCTATTTTTAATATTGATGTTTTGTAAATATTTAAACAATGCTTTTCTAATATCATTTATTTTATCCCTATCACCTTCAGTTCCTAATATTCCTCCTAAACTCCAAACTCTCCCTGTCTCTTTGACTTTTTCTTTCAATCTCTCCCTATCATCTGTATATTTAGTGCACTCCATCAGTACATGTTCTACACTGTCTGTATCCCCACATTCCTCACAGCTACTGTTATTCCTTTTCCCCATCATGAACATTGTGCCATTTAGAAGTGTATGGCCATTACTATCACCTCTTCTCTTCTACATCTTTCTCTATAATTATTTATTGTAACTGATTTTTGTATTTTGAATAATCTTCTTCCTTTCTTGTCTTCATTACATATTTTCTGCCATTTTTCTTTTTCTTTTCCTTACCCTCTCCTTTCCCTAATGGTATATTAACTGTTATTTAATTTAACTGTTATTTAACTGTTATTTCTCCTTTCAATGCTTTTTAAGCAAGTTTATCTGCTCTTTCATTCACTTCCACCCCCTCATGTACTGGCACCCAACAAAACTGTTTAACAAATCTACCTCTGTTTTTTTTTTTTTACATAGCCCCCCCGCTGGTGGACATTTCACGGGCCGCCACTGGAGGGAACAACATGGCTTCCGACGTCTTTAACGGTGTGGCAGGTTGACTCAACTGTGGAAGAACTGGGTGAAGACATGGAAACACAGAAACAAACCAAACGCAGTGAAAATACAAATAAACAACAAACAGAAAAATACACATCCTGACAAACGCGAAAAGTTCCCGAGGACATTTTGTCGTTGGCAGGACCTTTGAGCCAAACTGACAGGAGGAGAGGTTTCAAAGAGCATCGGTCCGTCTTCAGACACTTCTAACACGAGTGCTTTTCACGTCCATTAAGCTTTTAGAGGCTGCTGTGAGTGTGTGAAAAACAGAAAGTGTGTACGCCTTTTTCTCCTTCCTGTTGCAAAAAGCTCCTCCTGTTAGGAACCAAAGTGTTGCTTCCTCACCACCCTCCTCCCTGAAGAGAACTAAAGCATATCAGCATCTCCTGCTCTCGTCTCCTCGTTCACGGTAATAAAATCACGGCTGTTGGATCTTTGCGTGATAGTTTAATCACACGCTGCCCTGGGATGAAGCCCACACGGCTGGTCTCTGGCGGCGCAGCAGGCGAGTGGAGCGTGTTCCCCTCGGAACTGTGCTCACAGCCGAAGCACCACTTTGTCTTGTTGCAAGGTGACGAGCAGTGCCTCAAGGCTCACTGAGACAAACCTGCATAAATAAATAAATAAAGGTTGAATAAAAAAAAAATGCTGTGAAATTCTCTCCACTTTTCATTGAGATTAGATGAACATGTTCTCATGGAAATTCAAAAAGCAAATGAAGGAAACCGTGCTGCTTCGCAATGACAAACGAGCTGAGGCGGCTCTGAGAGGACACAAGTTCTCAGCTTTTCTCTGTAGAAACATCTCAGAATGTTCTCAGAGAAGTACAGGGGTCACGACGGTCTCGAATTACGACATTTCGTGGTTACAGCGCATCTCCCATAAAATAAAATAAAATATATATATATTTTTTGAAAATTTATTTTGAAAAGCCGAGTTACACAGTTTCCGGTTTCCGGTTTTACGAAGTAAACGTAGCGGCGGATGAATGCTACACTGTACTCTCTAAAAAAGCTATGTCTGGTCCTCTGGACATTCAAAAAACAAAACAAAACTGTACTGTGAACGCGGTTTTACGTTGTAAACGAATAGAGAATATAGAGGATGGACCGAGCTGGACGGCGGTTTTACATCATAAACGAATGGCGAATACGACCGATGGAAGGAGAAATACGGTGTCACCAGCATCCCAGTAGGCCATAACTCTTTTTTTCCCTTCATTATGGCTCCCAAATGTATGTGTTTTTTGATAATTATGTAGGGAAGTGTGTTAGGATAGGCTAAGTGCTTAGTAATACAGTACTGTACATGTTTATGCTGCAGTACGTATATTTCGACTTACGCCTAAATTCGGTTTACGCCGCCGTGCAGGAACGGATCTCCGTCGCAAGTCGAGGACTACCTGTACAGAGGTTCACAGCAGAAAGGCAGAAACTAACGTTAGCCCAAAGGTCAAACCAATGTGGTGCACTTTTAGACATTTCCAGGCTGTCACTCTGTTTCCAGATTTGCTTTTAGTCAAATTCATTAAAAGTCCCCGTCTCCGAGGGATTTGAACAGTGAGTGTTTGTAATTTTCAAAATAAATGTTTTTCTGGACTGGAAGTGAACAGGAAATGAAAGTAAACCTTAATGTTTTTGGTGCAAGATATTCAAGTGGGTATAGTTCATGTATAAGAGCAGAGGTGTTTTTTTTTTTTTTTTGCTTGTCTGAGGCAGCGCATGAGAGATGCTAACGAGTGGAGGGAGCAATTTTATCCACCATTGGGCACAATAGTGGAACCAGGGGGTGGCCAGTGTTGGCATGGATTAATTCGACCACCCCAATCATTTGAGGAAACTATATGTTTAACTAATACAAAAACTGGAAAGTGCTGGCCATCTTGGATTTTCACATGGCAACCCAAGTTTGGAGACGTGTAAAGTTTAAGGTACCCAGAGAAAAAGGAACAGACCATGAATAATTAATGGTGATCTGTTTACAATGATAATATTTTGCAATGTGAACTGGGAGGGACTGGAACCCTGGAGAACAAGGAGAAGGATCAGTGTGGTGAACTCAGGATTTGGTTGATTAAAGATGGATCGTCACCAGAGCAGGGGTCCGGTGGTTGCAGTGATACGAAGGAGGATGCTCGAGGTAAGTCTCTCAGGTAGGGATTGACAAATGGCTGGAAGGTGAAGAAACAGCTGAAGAGGTCACAAGAGAATCCAGGGTCACACCAGAGGAGTCCGGGAGCAAGTGGAACAGCTGGAGTCAACACTGAAACACATAAGAACACTGATTAGACTTTTCTTATCCACCCGCTTTGAACGTTATCAACCATTAAATGGCCATTATTAGTTGTTATCATCCCCATATGTAGAGGTCTGACTGCCCCTTCCGTACCTATACTGTTAGGTTTAAAGGTACATTGTTAGCATTGTTAGAGATGATAATAGGCTCCATTTTTAGCTTTGTTAGTGCTCATAATAGCTTCACGTGGTTAGGTTTACAGTAAAGCGTCTGGCGTTAGGTTTAGGGTCTTGGTTAGGTTTAGACACATGGGTAAGGGGGTTGAGTTTAGGATTGGTCCTCTGGGTCAGGTGTAAGGTTAGGTTTAGGAAAAGGGTTATATAAGCTGAAAAAAAAGGGACACTTCCTGGTTTATCGCAGCGAGACGCTGCCTATTATCAGCGATAATAACGATAATAACGTACCTTTAAACTTAGGAGGTGTCTGGGACAGTGTCACCGCTACATATGGGGATGATAACAACTAATAACGGCCATTTAATGGACTGATAACATCTGAAGCCGCTCTCTTATCTCTAGGTAAGGTCAAGTGGTTAGAAGCACAACTACCAGTAGGCATGTAATGCTTCAGCGGCAAAGAGAAGTCTTCTACAGTCTCTTCTACTCCTGCAGCTCATCAAGGAGATGATTTGCAGTTGTGGCTCATTGGCAGCATTTAGTGAATTCAGGCTGCAGGAAAAACTGAACTCTCACAAGAAGAACCCTTCTTCTGCCACACACCAAAATGGAGGTCGCTGCCTCACTTATTTTTCACATTGTCATGCTCACATAACAGACGGAAGGACGGTATTTCCAATTTCCCCTGTGCGCTCCATGACCGTGGACGAAAGTATGTTCAATAAGAACATAATACAGGTAGTCCTTGACTTACGGCGGTCTCGACTTACGGCAATTTGACTTTACGAATGCGTCCCATTGAAAAGCATTGCTTCTAGTTATGCCTTATAATGTTTTGCTAGTTTTTTGATACTTTGTTTAAATAAAAACTATGTATTTCTCTCTTTTGTTTTTCTCTCTTTTGTTTTTCTATTGTTCATTGTGTGAAGAAATTTTACCATTGCTGTTCATCGTTCTTTAGTTTTAGCAGGTTGCTTTCGTAAATGAGCCCACGAGGCTCAGTAAGATTTACCTGACTAAATAAAGGTTGAATGAATGCCGTTTATGCGCTTATGCACCTTTAAATTTACAGGAGGGGAGGGGGGAGAGCACTCGGTGGAGGGAGGGGGAGTAGCTTCAGTGGAAATTTACTACAGACCGCATGGTTTGGGGCAGACCGGAGCAGACAGAGCAGAGGAGGTTAGGAGCTGTGGACCGAGTAAAGCAGCTGGAAGCTGCAGAACTCGGAGGTGCAACGAGCTAACATGCTAACAGACGGAGACCAGCATACCAGTAGGTAATTAACTCTTTTTCCCTTAAAAATGGTCCTAAATGTATGTGGTTTTTGATAAATATGTAGGGTAATGTGTTAGGATAGGCTAAGTGCTTGGTAAAATAAAGTACTGTATGTATGAGGTGCCGTTTGGACGTATTTTCTGACTTACGGCGATTTCCGACATGCGAACGGCTGTAGGAACAGAACTCGTTCGTAAGTCGAGGACTACCTGTACTGTATTAGAGCACGAAACTTGTGCACAAATATATAAACTGACTAAATCTACTGAAACAAGTTTCATCCACATTTAATTTTTAAAGCATCAATCCACAACAAAATATATATTAAAAAAAAACCTATACAAACCCTGAATTTGAACAAGGTCACACACAAACAACTTAAAAAAAAAAAAAGAGATGTCACGATTAAACAACGAACCTGTTCATTTAAAGAGAAAGACTGCACAGCAGATGATTTTTAAAAGCTATAAACCTCATGTTGGGTGAATTTAAAGGGTGACTGTGTGAAGCAGGAGTCGCTGTAAGACGGAGACAGACGTGTGACCTTTATGTCAAGGTGAAACAGGATGACGGGTGGAGGTGTGGGGAAGATGGAGCAGTCAATGGTATCATTGTTGTCAGCACCATCTCTCTCCATCCAACACCTACGGAGGCAGCCAGCTCACACCAGAGTGTCATTTTCAGTTCAGACTATTTATTTTTAAAACACTGGGATTTGTTCGTCGTTTAAAAAGGTCAAACTAGAGAACATTTAAGATGGATTATGTTTGATTTGTTGTTAAATGCTTATCGAACTGAAACTGGACCCACTGACATATTTTTTGCTGTTCTGAGAGTTTATGTCCCATGAATAATTTTTGTGGTTGTCGAGTGATGAGGGGGAATGACCTTACCAAGCTCCGCCCACAGGGCCGCGGTTCATTGGCTAATGCCCATAACACGTCACAGCGCAGCTTCCACGTGCGTGCCAGTCTCACAAAACAAACGCTACGGTAGCGTTTGTGAGACCGGCACTACATGCTACTTACATTGCTAGCTAGCATATGTGCAGAATTTTTTTGCGTCAGGGCTGGAAAAATGTTCCTCCACCGTCAGTGGGGTATCTGTACAGGATATGCAGGTACCCTGGCCGTATTTGTGGAAGTAAAATTCACCATTTCCCTATATGTGAAACTGAATGCCTTGCTTGGATCAAAGCTTGTGCACGACCACAAAACTGAACAATTATTTCTTTCACCATGTTGTGAAATAAAAATATATTTATCTTTGTGTTTTCATTTATTTTCAAGGAGTCTTCACACGGTGTTCAAAATGATCAAGTTTTTCTCATAGAATGGTAAGGGTTTCCTGAGAGGAGACAGAATGTGAGCATGTACTCATGTGAGGTCCTGAAGGAATGCTTGAAGTTGGATCTGTTCTGGTGAGGCTGGGGGATGATAATATAGCTGGTGCCTCTTTGTCCTGTCAGTTTTACGACTTTGTAGAATATATGACTTGGGAGAAGTCCACTGAAAGCCACTCTCTGGCTCTGCATGTTTGTTCAGTTAGAAAGTAACAAGAACAGCTCTAAATATGTGTGTAGGGTATGATCTTTAATGTAATTTAATGTCCAGTTACACTAATTGGTCATTTAGTGGTCTACGAAAGTGTGTGTGTTTATAAGTACATTTATTTTAGTCATCGATGTGTCTCGATGCCCA
>JBBPBX010078640.1:0-14133 GCA_038048925.1 Garcialebias charrua
TAGAGGAGCTAACTACAGTTTCTTTGTGCTGTGAACCACTCATTTTGCAGGTAATTTGTTTTATAAAATGTTCAGAGTTAAGTCCGTTATGTTAACGGTTATATCTTGTACAGTAACGGCTGGTTGTTGCCATGACGACACAACGTTAACTGCTATTTTTTTGTGAACCACCAGAGGGTGCTGTTAAGACAATTTAATATTTCATTTTGACGGCTGCCTGTCTTTAATTTTCTAATTTCTTATTTCATTTATGACACAACGTGAACTGTTATTTTTTTGTGAACCATCAGAGGGCGCTGTAGAATAATTTAATATTTCATTTTGACCGCTGTCTGTATTTATTTTTCTATTTTCTTATTTCATTTATAAAAACTAATAAAAAAAGAGAAAAAGGATGTTAAGATAAAATAGGGTTAAAACCAGGATGTTAAGCTAAAATAGGGTTAAAACCAGATTACATTAAATCCATGTTAATTTTAAAACCACTATACGATCATATGTTAAAAAGAGTACAGTATTGTCTGAAATTGTTGTAAGAAAAGTTTTACACACAGTTGGTCAGCTCTCTGCTGTGATGGCCACACCAGTAGAGGAGCTAACTACAGTTTCTTTGTGCTGTGAACCACTCATTTTGCAGTAAAGTTCCACTTCATCCAACCCACTGGCCTCTGAGAGTGTGATTATGACAGGACGGGTCCACAACTGTTACAATGGTGCCGTGACTCAGGACTTCAATCAAGAACATCGAACCTGTAGCCATCCTGTCTGCTGTATCACTTCTTGGAGGCGTTGGTTTGCAGTGTTTTTTGGTTCAAGCTCACACCTGACATGTTAGAATTATAGTGTAGTGTAGTGTAGTGTACAAATATTGCTGTACAGTGTGACACAGTGAAGTTTTTTTTGTCCCACACAAGTTTTGGATTTTATTTTATTTTATCTTTCAAGTTGGTGATTTTATTTCCCATGGTGTTTTGAATTTTGGATGTCTATACATTTTCAAATTTCTGAATGATGTCTGCTCCTGGTAACCGCTTCTGGTTTGGCACACCCAGTGGTATTGGTAGGGGCAGGGGTATACCCACTCCCATTCAATTTTCTGTTGATAGTCCTACTCAGAGTGGTGTTAAGGCCTCATTGGATGCATTTCCTGGTCCCAGGGTTCATAATCCTGTTAACCACCATGCCAGCACACCTATGCCCCATGTCACACCTACACCAACTCCTGTTAGTGACAGTTCTGAGTGTGCGGCTGCCCAGATGAGGTCTGTTATCCAGGAGATAGGACATCAGTTGGCTGACAGCATCATAGCTCATAAATATCTGATAAGCAAAGCTGAGCTGTTTGATTTGTCTTCTTTATTGACAAAGAGTGCATTGTAAATGTAAGAGTTAGAAAGTTCACAGCTACAAACTCAAACAAACATTTCACTGTACGCTGAACAGCACACTCACACACATAAAAATACACATGTGCGCATATTCACAATATATTACAGTGTGACGCTCTGAGTCTGGGAGCGTTTACCACCAGCAACAAAAAAGGCAGACTACAACTGATCATTTACTTTTTCCCCTCTAAAATGAAACAATAAATTACATTTGTACAAAGTACTTAAAAGTATGGTAAGCAGTCAGAATAAAAATTGTATAAACAATATATTTGCAACAAGCAGTTGGTTTCAATTTGACGTATTTTGACCAATAAATCCATAAAAAGTGGAAAGAGTTTGAGATGAAAAGCAAATATCTCTACACTTAGTATAAGAAAACTTGTTTTCACAGTTTTAGGACCGCGGCTTCTTATAAGAATACTTTGTACTCTTTTTCCAAAACTTTTTAGAGTCCGCCAGGCTGGTGGCATTGTGGCCCAGCTATTTATCAGCTAATTTTATGTGCTAACATTTATAATTAGCACTGAATACATACATACATACAAAAAAAAGTGAAAAAGTCAATGTTTTTGGTCACACTTTAACCTGAGGGAAATATAAATCAAATTTTGTGCAAATCCATCCAAAAGTTGGACAAATTTTAAAAGGGGCAGAATGGAATAAAATGGGAAAACAATTGGAACAAACAAAGTACACTTCCTTAATTGGGCATTTAAATTGTTGTTGTTTTTTAAATAAAACTGAATTAAACAGACAGGTTGGGACTATTGTTCAGCTTTGGTGTAAATACACTTCTTAACCCACCACAACAACACTCTGCAGGGGGTTTTGTGAAGAAAAAAAAAAGTGCCAGCACATCCTCAAGTGTTACGCGTTGAAAACGTTTAGGAGTGCATCTAAAATAGAACAACTGCTTTCCTCCAGACTTCTCCGAGAAGAACAATGTGGCCTGGGAGTGGAAGCAGAGCGAGCTATTCAAAGAAGGTGGCTCTCAGAACAGAGACAGTCATCTCTCCACACCCATCCTCATTTTTATTCACACACAAGTCAAGCTTTGCCTCTCGCTCCTCCTCCCATCTCATTTCTCTCCTTTTCTGCTCCCTTCTCATCCTTTTCCATCGATTCCCTCATCATTTTCCTGCATTTGCTTTAGTTTTCTGTTCTAGTCTCAAACAACTTCAAATACCACAAGTTAAAAGATAAATCCACCCTAAAATACATGGAGATGGTGCACCCTGAGTCTGCCTTTCTTGTCTGTTTTCAGTGTTCCTGTGCTGATCTGAGTCTGAATATTATCTGAAACACCTGCAGTAAATATCAAGTTTAACTGTCAGTCCATTAGAATCACAGAGGAGTCATTTCTTGTATATTTTGTAATACTTTTACAAAATAAATATAGTTTTTTTTTTTCTGCACACAAGGCATATGCAGAAATAAAATGGGGGTTTAGTTTCCTGCCAGTGCTTTAACGTTATTCCAGGTGGCAGTAACACGCCTAGAAGCACAGCAATAAAAATGCAACGGAAGGGAGCACTGCTGGGAAATTAAAGCATTGACTTGCCTATGCATTCTCGAGGCCAGTCAAAATGCAAAGCATTTATTACTCTACTATTACGCTCTCAAGTAGACTATCAAGCATGCTCTGCGTGCAGCAAAAATAGCATCCGCAAAGCACTCGGTTTACAGTCCTGCTCCGACATGAATCAAATTTTATCCTGAAGCTCCATGTTCTTTAGTATTCCTCTGCAGTTTGTGTCAAGTGAGGAGCCGAGTCAGACGTTCAGATTTGTGCTGAACTAAAACTTAACAGATGTTTTTTTAATTTATTTTTTTACAAGGAGCCATCTGGGAAGTGGTTGTTTGAAATAGTTTGGAAAACGGCAAACACGTTTGATACTTAGCAGGAAACTGGATGAACCGACAGTTTATGGCTGCCCATTCTGAGCAAAGTTCATTTGATCTGACTAACATGACGAGATCAGCAACAACGAATCAATTTTCTGTTCTAGACAAATAGAAAGAATGGCTAACTAAGCTATTATGACAAACTCACTGGCTTGTGATACTGTTTAAATTCAGGATTCTATCATCTTCTTTTGTTTCTTTTGATTTTTTTGTGACATGTTTGAAGTTATAGATATTTTTTGTGATGATTAAAAAGCCACATTACCAACTTCCATGATGAGTTATCATTTTAATGTAAACTTATTGATGCAATAAGTTTGCCTCAATAATATACAGTATACCCGTATTTTTTGGTGTATAGGTTGCACCTTTTTATGGTTTTTTCAAGGGCTGCGACCTATACACAGGTGCGACCTATATATGGCTTTTTATCACTTTCGGCGAAACAAATTTTAAAATCCAGCTCATTTCACAATTACGTTCATTTATTAAGGAAAAGTTCAGCTCAGACACATATTTGCTATAATTTTTATCAAACAAACAATTGTTTTTAAGTGTTAATCTTCTTAAAAGCCTTGCTGTGCGCTCCTGTGGCAGACATTTGCAGCAGAGCTAAATGTAGGTGCGACCTATACACCAGTGCGACCTATTTAGGGATTTTTCCAATTCTTTGGCAATAATTGGGTGGTGCGACCTATACACAGGTGCGACCTCAGAAAATACAGTAAGTATACAGGTAGTCCTCGGGTTACGACGGTCTCGAGTTATGACATTTCGTGGTTAGGGGTTGAACGAGTACATAATTTTTAAACTCGACATTATCATATATAAACTCGAATAGTACTAGAGTAGTCAATGACGTCATATGAACTTAAGATGCAAAATAAATAAAAATGCATAAAAACATCATTATTTACCCCCCAAAAAAGACCAACAAAACATTGGGAGCATTTATTATGCTCCTATCATTTATCATACTGCAGATAAGTCATAGGAAAAACAAAACTATTAGTTCCCTTATCAGTCAGGTTCACTCAGTGCAACATATGACTATGGGAATTGCGCCGCCGCGCGGTTCACCTGAAGTAATACATTCACGCCTTTTAAGGCAGGTGGGCGTCAGCAATGAGGCCCCGCCCTCTTTGCATAAAAGGGACTGACGACCCACCTTCATCCTCTTTTATGCCCTTCACCTTGCTTACACCTGAACTTCGTTGGACTCTCTCTGTGACTGCATCGCTAGACTGGAGGTGAGCTCGCTCCCTACCCTGAACATACAAAGAAATTTCCTTCGTACTGCTGGGTTAGTGAAAGCTAGCCCAGTGCCTTTTATTTAACCTCAAGGTTTTTTTTCTTCTCTCTTCGCAGCTTCGCTCAACGGCGCTAATTACGTCACTAGCTACTTGGCTAATGGCGTTTGGCAGGCTAGCTAACGAGAGCGACTCGACGAGAGGACGTCTTTGGACCTCGTTAGCTACAGCTAATGAGCTCGATTCTTCTCAGCTATGGCTCCAGAGAAGGGAAAGCGAAAATCCAAAAATGCTAAGAAGACCAGCAGGCCAGCGAACCCCAGCTCCAGAGTCTGCCCCAGCGGCTGCGGCTACTCCCTTTCGGTGACGGACACCCACGAGGCCTGTCCCGTCTGCCTGGGGATGTTGCATGCTGACAGCGCTGGAATCTCCCGAGTCTTGCCCTCACTGCAGCCAGATGCTTGAGGCTGTGAGCAAACGTCGAATGGACATCGCGGTCAAGACCATGGGTGGCTCTGCGGCGGCGTGGGACCCAGACCTGACAGAGGCACTCACTCCCACACCGGAGCTCGAGGTTGTGGACCTGGAGGACAGCGGCCACGCTGACTGGGGGGACAGTATGGACATGGCGGACCCCGTCGGGGACTCCACCGTCGAGTTTCATACAAGAAGCCTGTTATGCGCAGATGAGCTCTCGCTAACAGCTTCGGGTGAAATATCAGACGATGAGG
Organism: Garcialebias charrua; assembly: GCA_038048925.1. Classification (NCBI taxonomy): domain Eukaryota; kingdom Metazoa; phylum Chordata; class Actinopteri; order Cyprinodontiformes; family Rivulidae; genus Garcialebias; species Garcialebias charrua. The sequence goes on from JBBPBX010078640.1 coordinate 5,278, forward strand.
CTGAAAACGAGGACGAGGGAGAAGAAGAGGACTTCTCCCAGAGCCCCACAACAGCTCAACCAGAAACAGATGTCTCCATCCCCGCTCTATTCGACCTGTGTCGCACAACGGTGGACTCACTGCGGATCAGCTGGCCAGAACCCCCACCTTGCCAACAGGTTACGAGGTTGGCGGGGAACTACTTCTTCGCAAAGCAGCATTCAGCCACGAGGCACAGGAAGCCGATTTTTCCAGATTTCCTGACGGAGCTGACTCGAACATGGGCTGAACCCAGAGCCCCCATGGTCCTGCCTCTCTCCTAGTTCCTCAATGTCGCCGGAATGGATGCAGCAGGTATAGCCACCATCCTGCATATGGAAGACACGCTGGCGGCCCACTTAGCCCCGAGAACGTCGGGCTCCAAGCCAACTCTGCCCAGCAAGGGCTGCCATGCCTCGGCCTCCCAGCTTGAAAAGTGTTACCGAGCTCAGGGTCTCGCGGTCCGCACCATGAATGCCTCGGCCATGATGCAAGCCTACTTGGCAGAGAAGCTGCAAGAGCTCCAGCAAACGACGAACAAAAAGAGTGCGGCAGAAATCCTGGAGGAAGCCCGCAGGGCCACAGACTTTGTCCTCATGATGATGGGGACCGCAGCCATCGCTCAGGGGAGATGCATGGCTGAAGTGGTCATCGCCCAACGCCATTTGTGGCTGACCTTGACTGACCCACCAGAGGGCCAGTGGTACACGTTTCTCCACCACCCGATTGAGCTAGCCGGGCTCTTCGGAGGGGCTCTGGAACGTATCCAGAGCAGGCTGGAGCAAAGACAAAAACAGACTGAGGCCCTACGCGACGGAAGGGATGCCGAGAAAAGCTTTCGCCCCCTCCCAGAGAGGCCAGTGTGAGCAGAGCCGTGCAACATCGACACCGCTCAGCCACACGCCGCCCTCCACAAAAAAGGCCAGCGTTTGACGGAGAGCAACGGCCGAGACCCACAGCAGGACGTCTCAGGCTGGCCAGGCTTACACCAGGAACAGGTTCGTTCCTCGCCAGGCGGTCTTGCCGAGGTCTTCCTCGACGAACCAGGACTGAAGGTAGAAGTTGGCCTGACGAAACGTGACCACTTCGCAATTTTACAGGTTTGCCCGCCCATGAAGTACAGGAACCCAGACTCTTTAACCCAGACTTTATGTGTGAAATGCAGCAAAAAGCTGGTGACATTTGTGTGTGCACAAGACATGTTTCTGCTGTGAGTGTAAAAAAGACGATTTGTTCTTTAAAACACAAAAATAAAGTTTCAAAAGCACATCCTGCCCTGTGTCTTGACTAAAAAAAAAAACACAGCACAATTTTTATGGAAACAGTCTCGATAAAGGGAGAAGGGAATTTCCCCTCCTCCCTCGTGAAACACAAGGTGTCAGGCAAGACAATGAGCCTCAGCGTGTCGTCAGGGGACTTTCTGCCACACGCAGACGTCCTGGCGACCGCTGGCAGACAGGTCAGCTCGTCGACGGGCGTTTGACACAAAAACAACCCAGAATACACATGTCCCACAGGCTCAGTGCACACGTTCAGGCCTGAAAGATGTGTCATCCAAATACGTGGGTCATGTCAACTGTCAGTCAGGGCCTCCGGCTACAGTTCCACAAGCGACCACCCCCTTTCATGGGGGTACTGCTGTCAAACATAAACCCAGACCGTGCCCACGTTCTACGGGAAGAAATCACTACAATGCTTCAGAAAGGAGTAATAAATGTTGTTCCAAAACACAATGTACACAAAGGTCACTATAGCAAGTACTTCCTCATGCCAAAATGAGACCAGGGCTTGAGACCTATACTGGATATCAGAAACCTGAACAGAAGGATAAAAACCTACAAATTCAGGATGCTCACTCTGAGGCAGGTAATCCAGTCGGTGAGACCGGGGGATTATTCCTGCAGCATCGATTTGAAAGACGTATTTTTCCACGTGAGCATCCTAGCATGACAGAAAATATCTCAGTTTTGCCTTTGAAGGAAAAGCATTCGAATTTCTGGCCATGCCTTTCGGACTAAAAACTGCACTAAGAACATTTACAAAATGTCTGGATGCAGCCTTAACCCCACTGAGAGGTCAAGGGATCAGAGTTCTGAATTATCTGGACGATCTTTTGATCCTCGGGCGCGACAGAGACCAGGTGCAGAAGCACTCACAGATAGTGATGACTCACTTGGAGGCTCTCAGTTTTGTAATAAACCTGCAGAAGAGCAATCTGACTCCATCCCAGATTACTGTATTTCTGGATGTACAGGTCAACTCCATTCTGTATAGAGCATGGCTCTCAGAGGCTCGGATTTCATCCATCCACCTCTGCCTGGCACGTTTTCAGCTGGGCCAGAGAGTGTCCAACAAACTATGCCAGCGTTTCTTGGGCCTCCTGGTAGCAGTCATTGTCTGCTTGCCTCAGGCCTTATAAAAAATGCTGCACCCCTTGCAGATATGGCTAAACAAACAAATGTATCCTACCTCACTCAGGAGGGTAGGGGGGATACTGATCAGCCCAGAGTGCATGAAGGCTTTGGAACCCTGGAGGGCCCCTTCAGTGTTCAGGACAGGTGTCCCCCTGGGACGAGTACTGTATCGAATACTGATCACCACAGATGCTTCAAAGACAGGTTGGGAAGCTTTCTGTAGAAACCAGCATGCCCGAGGGATCTGGAAACAGCAGGAGGCAAAGCTCCATATCAACTTCCTAGAACTGAAAGCTGTGTTTTTGTCCATGAAGCACTTTTACAAGAAGGGGCTGATTACAAAACAATACTTCCTGATAAAATCGGACAACAGGACGACAGTGTCCTTCATCAACAGAGAAGGGGGGACAAGGTCCCGATCCCTCCTTAGCTTGACACACAAACTACTCACGTGGTGCAGCTCCCGAATATTGTCGCTGAGAGCGACACACATCCTGGGCGAGCTAAACCATGAGGCAGACGCCCTCTCCAGAGGGCCTCTGCTCTCCTCAGAGAGGAGATTGAACCCGCGTATCGTGGACCAGATCTGGACATGATACGAGCGGGCATCCGTAGATCTGTTCGCCTGCAACAGCAGTATTCACTGTGCCCTGTATCACTCGATAAGGGAAACAAACTCACCGCTGGGAACATATGCTCTGGCACACAACTGGCCAGCAGGGGCGCTATATTATGCGTTTCCCCCGTCCCCCTGATTCAGGCGACGCTGGAACGGGTACGAAAGGGAGCTCTCTCCCTGATACTCATAGCTCCCAGGTGGCCACATAAACCATGGTTCCCAGAAGTGATCTCACTGTTATCAGGGACACCATGGCAGTTGCCCCTCCACAGGGACCTGCTGACTCAGGTCCATGGGCAGCTCCTTCACCCACGTCCAGAATTATGGCTTTTCTGGGCCTGGCCGCTGAGAGGAACCGGCTGATGGCCTCCGACCTCTGGCCTCCCTGGTAACGTTATAAACACGATACAGGGAGCGAGAGCCCGGTCAACCCAGACTCTCTACGCTCGTAAATGGCGTGCTTTTGAGGCCTGGTGTCTAGAGAGGAATAGTATCTCATATTCCTGTGATATGGTCCAGCTACTCACTTTTCTACAAGACCTGCTGGAGAAGGGCCGCTCCTTCTCCACCATTAAGGTCTTCCTGTCAGCTATCTCAGCGTGCCATGAAGGCTAGGGAGGTAAAACACCCAGTGCCCACCCTCTCATGATACATTTCATGAGGGGCATACTGAGAAAAAGCCCCCCCAGCAGGACTCTGGCCCCTGATTGGGACCTCCAGTTAGTCCTGGACGCTCTGTGTGAGCCTCCATTTGAGCCTATTGGTAGCATTAAGATAGATTTGTTATCTTATAAAACTGCTTTGCTCTTAGCTCTTTGCTCAGCTAAACATGTGGGTGACCTCCACGCTTTATCTGTGCACCCAATGTGTACCAGGTTTTTCCCTGATGGGTCAAAGGTCACCTTGCATCCTTACCCCGCATATGTTCCAAAGGTTCCAACTTTAAATCCCAGAAGTCTGGACTTTGAACTGTCAACGTTTCCTCCTCCCCTTGTACTAACAGAGGGACAAAGGAGGCTGAATGCACTCTGCCCTGTTAGGGCCCCGAGTGCTTACATTGAAAAAACTGTCAGTTGGAGAAAAACAAACCAGCTGTTTGTGTGTTTTGCTAATCCAGCTGCTGGCAGAGCCCTGTCAAAACAGCGTCTCTCACACTGGGTGACTGAGGCCATAAAAAAGGCGTAAAGCAGCAAAGGTCAGCAGGTGCCCTCTGGGCTACATGCTCATTCCACTCGAGGCCTGCCAGCCTCATGGGCCCTTTTCAAGGGCGTGCCAGTGACAGACAAATGTGCTACTGCCAACTGGACATCTATAAACACGTTTGCAAAACACTACAGTTTGGATGTCACAGCATGTGATGTCACTCAGGCTGTCCTCTACACTGAGTAGAGCACAGCCAAAACGCTTGCAGTATAAAGGCACAAGTCCTCACAAGCATGCATTTCCAGAGCATTTTCAGGGCGTGAATGAAATACGTTCCCATAGTCATATGTTGCACTGAGTGAACCTGACTGATAAGGGAACTGAAAGTTATGTACCATAACTCATGTTCCCTGAAGGAAGGGAACGTGGTGCAACATATGTTTGCCCTTTCAATGCCCAAGCTCGGTGAAGTGCACTTGGAGGATGAAGGTGGGGCATCAGTCCCTTTTATGCAAAAAGGGTGGGACCTCATTGCTGACGCCCACCTGCCTTAAATTACTTCAGGTGAACTTCAGGTGAACCACGCTGCGGCGCAATTCCCATAGTCATATGTTGCACCTCGTTCTCTTCCTTCAGGGAACATGAGTTATGGTGCATAACTTTCAGTTATAATTATTATTATTATTAAAATGCCATAGTGAAAGTAACGTCAAAAATGCTGGTGAAGATTCTCAGTCGTCCAGGACATGATAAAATCAAAAAAGGTGTTCAATACAGAACAACTGGACTTTATTTGTAACAAACAAGACGTTTCGCTTCTCATCCGAAAAGCTTTAAAGCTTTTCGGATGAGAAGCGAAACGTCTTGTTTGTTACAAATAAAGTCCAGTTGTTCTGTATTGAACGCCTTTTTTGATAACGTCAAAAATGAAACTTAAAAACAAGTGGGGCGTTGACCACACCGCATCACTGCCTGCAGTGCTGTGCAATTAGGTTTACTTTTAGAGATTATTGTGTTTATAGGTTTTTAATAGGTTTAGAGATGAATATTTGTTGCTTTTTATTTGTCAAACAAGTCAGAGGAAGCTGGTTTGGTCATTGGACCCCGTGTTATATGTGACCTGCAATGCAACACCGCCCCCTCCTGTAACAATCTACGATGGTCAGAGAAACGAAAATCAACAGGAAGTTGATTCAGTGAGTAGAGCATTTTATGCAATTATAAACTGTTTTACCTTTTTGACTAGACTGGGCCTGCTCCATAACATCCGTCCGCACAGAGGAATCCATTTTGTCGCGTCTTAACTAGCCCACGCTCGGTGCGGATCATGTGACATGTGACGTAATGACGTCAGTGCGACGTGATGACGTCACTATGAGTACTCGAGAGGGACAAAAATACCTCGATAGAAGTTATAGGACTCGATCTGTCGATTACTCAGGTACTCTGTTAAAGCCCTATTCGTGGTTACGTCATGCATCTCCATTAAAAAAAAAAAAACATTATTTTGAAAAATCTTATTTTGAAGCCAATTTACGCAGTTTCCGGCAGTTTCTGGTTAGCTGCGGATGCTACAGCTTGCCCTGTACTCTCTAAAAAAAAAGTTAAGTCTGGTCCTCTGGACGTTCAAAAACAAAACAAAACTTGTTGGAGCAAGCTGGACAGGCAGCCGGCTTTGGACGGACCGTATCAAATCAGAGGTGGCTGCGCTTGGATACATGAGCTGGAAACACTCGGTGAACTCTGTGGAAGTCTCAGAGCTCCAGGGATGAGGAGGCCGGCTTTGGATGGACCGTGTGCGATCAGAGGTTGCTGCGCTTGGATACATGAGCTGGGAGCTGAACAGCGGTTTTACGTCGTAAACGGAATAGAGAATACAGCGGAGGGACGAAGGAAAACAGCTTCACCAGCATACCAGTTAGCTGCTGAGGCTACAGCTTGCCCTGTACTCTCTGTACTCTCTAAAAAAAGCAAAGCCTGGTCCTCTGGACATTCAAAAAACAAAACAAAACTTGTTGGAGCAAGCTGGACAGGCAGCAGCTGTGGAAAAGTAGCTGTTTTATGGATGGCGGTTTTACAACGTAAACAAATTGAGAATCAGTACAGAGGAGGGATGGATGGACGAAGGAAAACAGCTTCACCAGCATACCAGTAGGTTATTAACTCTTTTTTTCCTTCATTATGGCTCCTAAATGTATGTGTGTTCTGATAATTATGTAGGGTACTGTGTTAGGATAGGCTAAGTGCTTGGTAAAATACAGTACTGTACGTACAAGGTTCAGTATGTATGTATGTTTCAAGTTACGTTGAAATCCGCTTCACGATGCCACGTAGGAACGGAACTCCGTCGTAAGTCGGGGACAACCTGTATATTTTTTTGTTTGTTTGTTTTTGGCTACACTATTGTGAATACAGTAGCACTGATAAAGAATACAGCTCGTATTATTAGAAAAAAAACATTTCACTTGTCATTTATTTATTGACTTTTTGCAATATTTTAAAAGATAAAACGTCAAAAGGATGGCTGCGGATGGGAGCTTGGAGATTATTTCTCCCCCAATACACGAAGAGGAAACAAGAAAAACAAACAACGATAAATGAATGTTTCAGAGCTGAACTAGAACACAGTATGAACCCAGACATTCAGCACAGTTATAATCAGAGAGTGTTTTATCTCTGCATGGCCCCAGTCTTGTTTACACACAAACACAGAGTTAATCTTTTTTCTTTCTTTTTTTAGAAATAGACTTAGGGTGGATTTATCTTTTTTTAATACACCCCAGCAAGAAGCCTGCCTTCCCTGTGAACTCGAACACAAATTTTCTGATAAATAATCACATTTTGTGATGCTTTCCTGCTGGTCAAACCTATACATACACACACTGACATGGGAACAGCCTTCAAAACTTTAGATCTTGGAAAAAAAGAGTACCGGTAAACAAAGCACACTCAGCTGCACGTTATATGACGCCTGACTGCGTTGGCAGCTTTCATTTCTTCCACGTGACATTTTCAGGTTGCATTCGATCTGAGCTTTTAGGTACACACGTTGTCTCGCTCTTTATTAAACCCCTGAGCCGTCGCTGAGACTGTTTTTCCAGAGGCATCTATTTACAACAAATTATTCCTCTGAACCACTGACACGCTCCCAGTTGATCTCAGTACTTCCTGATAAAACGTTCAATAAGCTGCCGTTGCCAAGCAGCAAATGCGATTGAGATTGAACCGTTACAGAAGAGTTTCAGCAAAACGGAAACAAAAAAATGAAAACTGGACTGGCTGCACGGTTGCATGGTGGTTGAAGACCTTTCACTGTCAAAATGTTATTAAAAATAAAGATAAAAAGACTTTGAACGTCCCAGCAATGCAGAGCAGTGAAGAAGAGGAAACTCGTCCTGTCATTGTGAGCCGAGTTCTCAGAAGATGACAAAAGAAATCGTAACACCCAGTGATGAGTAATCTGTGGGACACTGGTGCAGAAGTTTGGGCTGAAGGCAGAGAGATGCTGCTGTTGTTCCCCAGCTGGTACATTAATCTGCACAGTGCTGAGATAAAAGTGCTTCTCCAGTGAAGTGCCCACAGTAAGATCAGGCCTTTTTTGAGCAGGGAGTCAAACATCACATTAAGTGCTGACACATGATAAATAATTCACAAATTTTCTTCCCTGACCCAAAGCATTTGGCTTCTTTTTAATGTTTTTCCTGTACAATCTGTCACAAATCAATTTGGCTGAATGCGTGGAACGAGCGCTGAAAAGGTTGCCGTTTGCAGATGAGAAGAGGGAGAGGTCACTTCAGCTTATTTAATCAGCAGACTGGCACAACAGCATTAATCAGAGGTGTCAATCTGGAGCTGAGTCAAAACACAGCCTGACGACAAAGACATGTCCGGCTGCCGGCAAATGAAAAAATGTACGGAAACAAAGGACCCCGCCAGGCTGCCTGCTGCAGAATGATGATTGCCATCTGGATGGCAGCCATACACTTTAGACATTTGTTCTGCTCGTGAACAGAACATGACTGGATTTCTGTTTGGTTCATGCACTGCAGTAACACTTGACTTGCTGTCAGCTTTAGGATTTTGCCGCCACATCACAAGAACACTGGATGGTAATCTCCTCTGAGATTTTCTGGACTTGACAAAAAGTGGCTCTTTGAAGCAGTTTTTCCTCTTCATTTAAAGTTGCTTTCTTTTTTCTACTCCTCATAATTACCTCATAGCCTGAAAAGACACATTTATATATGGAGCCAAGATGGTGTAGTGGCAGGGCTTTTGACTTGGGACCCGAAGGACGCGGGTTCGCGCCCCGGCCACTACACACCTTGGGATGTCTATGAGTGCACACCTAATTCTCCAGCTCCCCGGGCGCTTTCTGGCTGCTCACTGCACCACCTGGTGGTGGTTGGGTTAAATGCAGAGACAAATTTCGTCTGTGTATGGGAAACATACACAGATGACAGACAAAGACATTATTATTATTATGAGTACCGGTAGATGTGTCTTCTTCTGATTGTATTGCCATAGATCTCTACTTGTATATATGCAGAAGGGGTTTGAGTGTGAACAAAAGCATCAACGTTCTTTCTGTAGGCCAGTGTCCCATTAAAAAAGAAATCAATTTTTTTATCTACAGTCGACAACATTTCAAAGTTTGTTGAGGAT
>JBBPBX010078641.1:0-12422 GCA_038048925.1 Garcialebias charrua
AACTTTTAAGTCCCAAACAGGATAATTTAAATAATTTGAAGAACAGTCAGAATATTTTTCCTAGCAGAATGAATATGAATGCAGGCCTTCATCAGTGGCTGAAATGTATTTGATAAATATTTGTCCAATACTTATATGTTTAAAATGTTTACAACCTAAGTAGCTGCTTAACTAGAGGGCAGTTTATTAATTTTTCTTTACACTGCAGTTTTATTTTCAAGCTGTGCTGAAAAAAAAAACGTTTTTTCCTCATCTGTATTAACTGTGGTCATAAAAGTGGCCTCTTGCCTTGTTTTCTTTTTCCAGATGTAATCCACTCCATGGAGCCCATCGCTCAGGGACGAACGAGTCGGAGAGACGAAGACGGAAATGCTGAGGTCGTACCAAAGCAGCCTCCAAGCTGCCACCGAAAACACTGCTCGTTCTGCAGTAAGAACAGATGGATGAGACTATTGAGGGAACGAGGACAGAAACATGAACGTCCAATAGATCAGTTAGTAAAGCGAGAGGCGCAGAGAAGACTGACTCACAAAATGAAACAGAAGAAAAGGAGAGCGTGTGTGACGAGCTTCTATAGCCACAGGAAAAATAACCACCTTAGCTAAAGAGAAAAAGATTGATCACATGTGGACTTTTGGAAGAAAACTAGACTCACGCTGAGATCGATGGAGGAAAGATGTAGGAGTGTTGAACTGTGGGACGGTTGAATTAAACAGTTTCACTGAGAACAAAGTCGGAGAGAAACAGAAATAAGGACAAAACAGAAGCAGGTTGACAGAGGGCTTGTGGAAGTGATTTCAGTTCATCTGGTGTCCATACTTCAGCAGACAGTGTATCTCTTAAACAGCCATCAAACAGAGCAGTCAGCTCTGCAGATCCCCCAAAGTCATGTGTTTATCTTCGGCGTTAAGGGACTCATGGGTCACATCTGCCGACAGACCGGTCAAACGAAGTGAGCCGGACCGAGGGCGAGCGTCCTGACATCTGCCAGGTCTGACAGCAGGTTCAAAATCTGCCGGGATTCACGTTTTCTGACAGCTTGGCTCACATCAGTGGGGTTTTCAGGATCATAAAATATATTTCATACAATACTGGATTAAAACTTTACTCGTGGCTTCTTTGAGTAAAATTTTGTTGAAACCCAAAAATATACTTTAAAAAAGTTTTTAAAAAATACCCTTTTTAATGCTTGCTGGTGACGATTCTCAGTCGTCCAGGACATGATAAAATCAAAAAAGGTGTTCAATACAAGAACAACTGGACTTTATTTGTTACAGAAAACGTTTCGCTTCCCATCCGGGGAGCTTTATCAATTCAATGAGCAGACTGTGTGCGCATGGAGTTATAACAGTCTTAGATGTCACGCACCAATCAATGTAAATTGAAAGCTGAGTTAACACATACATGTAAATTGACGAATCACACCTTAACAGTAGGGGTTTCTTAAGGTCTTTGACAGAAGACACACAACTGTATGTAAATTGAAAATCACACATCACAACCCAACAGCAGAGGCTCCTCAAAAACTTTGCTAGTCTAATTCCCAGACAAGACGTCAGGGTCCTTCTTGGGGTCTTGGGCTCTGGTACCCCCATTTGTCTGCCTCGGGTCTTGGGAGGCGGATCTCTGATGATTCACGGTCACTATTGAATGTTCTATTAGAGAAGCCTTATTCATTTATGCATGCTTACAACCACATGCTTATAGATGCAGGGATACACACGTAGGTATCATATGTAGATATGTAGATGGGTATATGACTTAATATGAATGTATGTATGTATATGTATATATGTGTGTGTATATATATATATATATATATATATATGTATATATGTGTATTTATAATAATTTACTGCAAAGTCATGGATATTGTGTGGTTTATTTTTTTTTTCATATGTGTTTTGTTGCTGTGTTCTGTCATAGAGCTGGTCCAGTGTTCCACGACCAGGACGAAAACCACACTGCTCCTCCTGAATCCGAGGTTCGACTATCCGACGGACCCTCCTCTCCAGAACCCCTGAATAGACCTTACCAGGGAGGCTTAAGAGTGTGATCCCCCTATAGTTGGAACACACCCTACGGTCCCCCTTTTTGAATAGGGGAACCACCACCCCAGTCTGCCAATCCAAGGGAACTGCCCCCGATGTCCACGCGATATTGCAGAGTCGCGTAAGCCAACACAACCCTACAACATCCAGAGCCCTAAGGAACTCCGGGCGAATCTCATCCACCCCCGGAGCCTTGCCACCGCGGAGCTTTTTAACCACCTCGGCGACCTCAGCACCAGAGATCGGAGAACCCGACCCAAAGTCCCCAGGCTCTGCTTCCTCAGTGGAAGACGTGCCAGTAGGATTGAGGAGGTCTTCGAAGTATTCCGCCCACCGACTCACAACATCCCGAGTTGAGGTCAGTAGCACGCCACCTCCACCATAAATGGTGTTGGTCTCGTACCTCTTTCCCCCCCTGAGACGCCGGATGGTGGACCAGAATCGCCTCGAAGCCGTACGGAAGTCATTCTCCATGGCCTCTCCGAACTCCTCCCACGCCCGAGTTTTTGCCTCAGCAACCACCCGAGCCGCATGCCGCTTGGACTGCCGGTACCTATCAGCTGCTTCCGGGGTCCCACAAGCCAAAAAGGCCCAATAGGACTCCTTCTTCAGCCTGACAGCATCCCTCACTGCCGGTGTCCACCACCGGGTTCGAGGGTTGCCACCACGACAGGCACCAACAACCTTGCGGCCACAGCTCCGATAAGCTGCCTCGACAATAGAGGCGCGGAACACGGCCCACTCGGACTCCATGTCCCCCGCCTCCCTTGGAACGTGTTCAAAGCTCTCCCGGAGGTGGGAGTTAAAGCTCCGTCTTACGGGAGACTCTGCCAGACGTTCCCAGCAGACCCTCACAATACGTTTGGGTCTGCCAGGTCTGACCGGCATCCTCCCCCACCATCGGAGCCAACTCACCACCAGGTAGTGGTCAGTTGACAGCTCCGCCCCTCTCCTCACCCGAGTGTCCAAGACATGCGGCCGCAGATCAGATGAGACGACAACAAAGTCGATCATCGAACTGCGACCTAGGGTGTCCTGGTGCCAAGAGCACATATGGACACCCTTATGCTTAAACATGGTGTTCGTTATGGACAATCCATGACGAGCACAGAAGTCCAATAACAGAACACCACTCTGGTTCAGATCAGGGGGGCCGTTCCTCCCAACCACACCCCTCCAGGTCTCACTGTCATTGCCCACGTGAGCGTTGAAGTCCCCCAGTAGAACAAGGGAGTCCCCAGGAGGCGCACTCTCCAATACCCCCTCCAAGGACTCCAAAAAGGGTGGGTAGTCTGAGCTGCCGTTTGGTGCATAGGCACAAACAACAGTCAGAGCCCGTCCCCCCACACGTAGGCGAAGGGAGGCTACCCTCTCGTTCACCGGGGTGAACCCCAACGTACAGGCACCAAGATGGGGGGCAACCAGTATGCCCACTCCTGCTCGGCGCCTCTCACCAGGGGCAACTCCAGAGTGGAAGAGTGTCCAACCCCTCTCAAGGAAACTGGTTCCAGAGCCAGAGCCATGCGTTGAGGTGAGTCCGACTATTTCTAGTCGGAAACTCTCAACCTCACACACTAGCTCAGGCTCCTTCCCCACCAGAGAGGTGACATTCCATGTCCCAATGGCCAGCTTCTGTAGCCGAGGATCAGACCGCCAGGGTCCCCGCCCTCGGCCACCACCCATCTCACATTGCACCCGACCCCTTTGGCCCCTCCCACAGGTGGTGAGCCCATGGGAAGGGGGACCCACGTCTCCTCTTCGGGCTGTGCCCGGCCGGGCTCCATGGGTAAAAGCCCGGCCACCAGGCGCTCGCCAGCGTGCCCCACCTCCGGGCCTGGCTCCAGAGTGGGGCCCCGGTGACCCGCGTCCGGGCGAGGGAAAACTTAGTCCATTAATTGTACTCATCATAGGGGTTTTTGGGCTGCACTTTGTCTGGTCCCTCACCTAGGACCTGTCTGCCTTGGGTGACCCTTCTAGGGGCATGAAGCCCCTGACAGCATAGCTCCTAGGATCATTGGGACACTCAAACCCCTCCACCACGGTAAGGTGGCAGCCCAGGGAGGGCTATATTTTTTATTTTATATATATAAAATAAAAAAATAAATATATATTGGTGTGAAGAGGATGGCTGTGAGATGAGAAGGGAGGCCATCTATAAAGGGGAGGGGAAAAAAGATGTCACGCACCAACCTATGTAAATTGAAAGCTGAGTTAACACATACATGTAAATTGACGAATCACACCTTAACAGTAGGAGTTTCTTAAGGTCTTTGACAGAAGACACACAACTGTATGTAAATTGAAAACCACACATCACACCCCAACAGCAGAGGCTTCTCAAAATCTTTGCTGGTCTAATTCCCAGACAAGACACCTCTGCTCCCATCCGGGGTAAAACATCTGGGAATCAGCCCCAAAACTGTGTTATAAGTCTTGGAAAGTTGAAATCTCAGGCCTCCTCCTCTATTAAGCGAGGGCCGTTCTTTCTTGATATAAACAGCTTCCTTCACACCTCTCTCAAACCACCTGTGCTCCCGGTCCAAAATTTGCACATTCTGGTCCTCAAATGAGTGACCCTTGTCCGTGAGGTGGAGGTGAACAGCTGAGTTTTGTCCAGAGGAGGTGGCTCTCCTATGTTGGGACATTCTTATGTGAATAGCCCATATGCCACGGGTTTCCGTTTCAGCACCTCCGCAGTCATTACACAGTCGGCGCACTTCCGGTTAGCGGGAAAGACACGAACATAAATGACTAAATACAATTAATAAAACATCAGCATACACACCAATAACAACTCTATACACATATAAAACCATATAAAATTATGGCGACGTTCCCCCTACGGATAGCCGCGATAAATGTTCGCCGAAACCCCCCCGCGGAACAGCTGTTCCCACCGGTGGGCGGACACAACGGTACTCACGTGTAGTGCCGGTAGCGCGCGGCCGCTTCCCGTTTCGGCTCGTTGTTATGGTAGGCTACTAGGAGCTAACGCTGACAACAGCGGAGGTGGATGGGAACCGGAAGTGGCGGGTAGGTGTTCGATTTTACCGGAAGTACGTCACGCCCCCTCGTGGCATATAGGCTATTGGATGTTTAGTTTCCCCAATGTAGAGGTCTGGACAGTCCTCGCTGCACTGGACCGCATACACTTCACCACTCTGTTTGTGTGTGGGCAGGGGCGCAACTACATATTTTTGAGGTGGATGCGAAAACATAAACGGCGCCCCCCCTCCCCCCAATCCTTTTTACTTGCCGCCTCATACAGCTTTCCTCCCTTAGTCATGCACTTAGAAAATACAGTAGCAATTTTACAGATTTTTTTTAATGTTACGTATTATATCAGGTTAATATCTGTTGCACCGAGGGACTGAGAGAAACACAATTTCAATCCTGTGTGTGTCCTGTACATATTGCAGTTCTGACAATAAAGTTGACTTTGACTTGACTTTGACTTTGAGGTGATCATTTCAATCATAAACAAATAAGAAGTTTAATAAAGTAACAATATATAACAATAGTGGTAATCAGTGCTCAACATTTTACGTAGCGGAAATATGAAATCTTAACAGCCTGCAGTCCATGTCAGAGTTATAACATTTATGACATTTAAACTGTTACTTTCCATGAAAGAAGACAATGAAAGATGGTCATCAGAAATTCAAACCATCATGGTATACAGTATAGGTTTTTGTTGCCTCCCTAATGTAATTATTCCTACCTGATGTCATCACTTGTCTCCTCTATCTCTGACCTCGTGTCTGTCTCCTTCACCCTTTGTCTGTGGCATTCTGCACTGTCATATGGTCAAAAAAGCATTATATATTAGTTGTAAAAATTACAGATCTTAATACAGTTTTTAAAAATAATGTTTACATGTTATTGCTTGGGATTAAGTAGCTGTTCCCTCACTTCCACCTGCATTAGACCAACCTGTTGCCTTCCCCAGTCTGTCCTGATTCTTCCTCTGTCATCTTCTCTTCCTTCTCTCCATCCTCACAGCTGAATGGCATTAATTTTGTGTTGTGTTGGGCGGCCGTGGCGTAGTGGTAATGGCAGTCGTCCCCCGATCGGAAGGTTGGAGGTTCGAATCCCGGTTCCCCACACTATGTGTCGTTGTGTCCCTGGGCAAGACACTTAACCCCGAGTTGCTCCCGGTAGGACTGGATGGCGCCTTGCATGGCAGTCTGCCGCTACCGGTGTATGAATGTGTGCATGAATGGGTGGATGGTTGGTATTGTAAAGCGCATTGGGGCCCCTCATAGGGGGCTGGAAAGCGCTATATAAATAAGCTCCATTTACCATTTGTGTTAAGTGGGTTTAAAAATACAGCAGTCAAACCATAATAGAAATGAAACTTTAATTTAAATCATCTCCTTGTTGGATAACAGTTACTGACTGTACATTTCATCTAATCTGACTTACCAGATACATCACAACACACACCACTGTAGTGATATTAAATAAGACATTTAAACTCAAGTGTCCCTCTGCCAAAAAGGTTGGTAACATGGGTCACCAACCTTTTTGAGTCTAAGGCTATAGTGACACTGAGGACTAATTTGTCTGATAAACACATAAACTTGTACAACTCATATTTAATTAAAGAATCAATAATAATAAATGTACATATGAGTGAATAAATTGCAGCAGTGAGGGCTAATAGTTGGAACATAGCTGGGAACTGCCACCACAACAGTTTAGTTTTCCTGTGTTAATATTTCCTGAGTTTTATGTAGGTAATTCTTACACTTAGTATGTGGATGTGCGTGACATGAATCAAATACTGTAGTCATAAAAATATTAAACAAATTGTGTCAGTAGGGGAGGCAACATTTCCATCCATCCATCCATCTTCTTCCGCTTATCCGGGGTCGGGTCGCGGGGGTAGCAGCCTAAGTAGGGAGGCCCAGACTTCCCTCTCCCCAGCCACTTGGAGCAGCTCCTCTGGGGGAATCCCAAGGCGTTCCCAGGCCAGCCGAGAAACATAGTCCCTCCAGCGTGTCCTGGGTCTTCCTCTGGGTCTCCTCCCGGTGGGACATGCCCGGAACACCTCACCAGGGAGGCGTCCAGGAGGCATCCTAACCAGATGCCCGAGCCACCTCAACTGGCTCCTCTCGATGTGGAGAAGCAGCGGCTCTACTCCGAGTCCCTCCCGGATGACTGAGCTTCTCACCCTATCTCTAAGGGAGAGTCCAGCCACCCTGCGGAGAAAACTCATTTCAGCCGCTTGTATCCGAGATCTTGTTCTTTCGGTCATAACCCAAAGCTCATGACCATAGATGAGGGTGGGAACGTAGATCGATCGGTAAATTGAGAGCTTTGCCTTTTGACTCAGCTCTCTCTTCACCACGACAGACCGGTACAGCGCCCGCTTCACTGCGGACGCTGCACCTATCCGCCTATCGATCTCACGCTCCAGTTTTCCCTCATTCGTGAACAAGATCCCGAGATACTTAAACTCCTCCACTTGGGGCAGGACCTCCTCCCCGACCCGGAGAGGGCATGCTACCCTTTTCCGGCTCAAGACCATGGCCTCGGATTTGGAGGAACTGATCCTCATCCCGGCCGCATCACACTCGGCTGCAAACCGCTCCAGTGAAAGTTGTAAATCACGAAACACGAGGCAACATTTAACAGCCAAGTATGGGAAGATTCCTCTTAGGCTAGCTTTAGCTAACCTGAATATTTACAACCCTCCTGTCCTGCTAATACACTGACGGTACTTACCTAATATCTTTTAACCACATTGAAAGACTTTTTTTTCATCCTACCAACATCTTTATCCTTCTCCCTTTTCCCTTTTCTGTTTTGCACCCCGGATAGTTTTTTTTCTTTCTGCCGCTCCAAAGTCAAGTGCACGAGTGGTGGTCCAAGATAAAAATAAAAAAAAAAACGCGCCTGAGTGTTCTCTTAGGGGTGCGTATTCACAGCCACCTGTGTGTGAAGGGGGAGCAGAGAGATAGGAGGAGGGAGGTGAGGGAGCAGGGGGGGGGGGCGCCTAATCAGTGCTGTTTCCGGTTTTGATCATTTCATGCAGTTAAAGAAAATGCCTGCTAGAAAAACATTTTTTCTAGAGATGGTTTTGGCGCCCCCTTTAGTGCAGCGCCCCTATGCCTTGCATAACCTGCATAGTGGCTATTTGCGCCCCTGTGTGTGGGGGTTAGGGTGGGCCAGCCTCTGTCTGAGAGTCCTGCTGGGTTTGAAATGTACTGGGATGTTGTGTTTGTTGAAAATCCTTCTGAAATTCTCTGATACTCCAGCAACATAAGGGATGACAATGTTTTTTTGTCTGTTGTCCTTTTTCTGTTCATTATTGTTTTTGTAGATTTCCTCGCTGACTTGACAAAAGCCCAGTTAGGATATCCACATGTTTGGAGAGATTTTTTGATGTGTTTCTGTTCCTTTTCCTTCCATTCTGTCTTTGTGGGGATGTGTTCGGCCCGATGCTGTAAAGTTCTGATGACAGAGAGTTTTTTGTTCCAGTGGATGGTGAGAGTCAAACAGAAGATACTGGTCCGTGTGGGTTGGTTTTCTGTAAACTTCAATGTTGAGACTGTCCTCTCCCTCCATATGCACCAAACAGTCCAAAAAAGGCAGCTTGTTGTCGTTTGCATCCTCCCTGGTGAACCTGATGTTTTTTATCGACCGAGTTAATATGTCTGGTGAACGCTTCCAAAGTCAAAGTCAACTTTATTGTCAAAACTGCAATATGTACAGGACATACACAGGATTGAAATTGCGTTTCTCTCAGTCCCTCGGTGCAACAGTAACCATTTAAACACTAAAACATTGAATAAACATAAGCATAAAATTAAATAATAAAAGTGTAATACTAACCCGAGTTTTTGCATAGTAGTTTTTGCATAGTAGTAGTATGAAAGTATGAAAAGTTACACTAACACTAAAACACTAAACATTTAATAAACATAAGCATAAAATGAAATAACAAAAGTGTAATACTGTCCTGAGTTTTTTGCCACCTAATTTTTTTGAGTTTTTTCTTAGTCACCAGATCAACATGAAATGAAAGCACTGCTGGCGTTGGCGTTTTATTTCAATCAAAACCATAAAACTTTTCTTTTTTTTTCTTTTTGCTCAACAAACCATGTCAGAGGCGTCTTACCTAACAATACAAGCTGCTTGTTTCTTGCCGTTGCTGCTTTTAAACTAAATGTGTTCTAGGAGGAGTGAGTTAAATGTAGCTTTTTAAAGCAGCTGAAAGATTAGACAGAGGAAACACTCTTTCTAGGGTCCAGCTGATAAAAAGGAGTCAAAAAGTTTATTTGTGTCTGAAAATGTATAATAAGGTTCCAGATTTTACTAAACATGACTAATTTTGACATAAAATCTCAGGTTTGTTTCAGTAAACTGGAACTAAAAACACTAAAGGAATAAATTCATTTTTATACCCATCCAAAGCAAGACGTATTATTTCTCCGGTCTCCGTATGTCTGTCCGAAAACGTTCTTTTCTCTCATCCATCACTTCCGATCCGCTCAAGATGATTTAGTGACACTTGATGCAAATTTCTACCACCACTACACGGCATGCATGTAATCTTGTATCAACCACTCTCTAAGGTCAAGGTCACAAATCAAGGTCAAATGTTTTACAAGGTCTTTGCTCGTCTGAGCCACTGCTATAGATTAATGTTAGTTTGTTAATGGGTGTATGTGGAACTCATGTTTCATCAAGAATGGCTATAAGACGTAAATTTACATATAGATGAACGATAAATGACTTAAGATATTAAAAAGCTGTGAGGTAAAATAAAAAACGTGAACTGGAGAAGATGTAACTCATCGTTCGTTTCCGAGGACAGAAACTCAGCTTTCATTTCGAGGCGCTCACCTGCCAGGCTTCGGTTTTTGTTTCTGTGAAGGCGCCACGGGGAGCCGTGAAGTGAAAAGATGAAGCTCCTGCTAGCATTTTTGGAGAAATACAACCCTGATGTCCGGTTTATGTTTTGTTCAGTAAACGGTGCAGCGGTTGGTGTTAAAGCAGCGTTCCATCTTTTCTCCAGTTCTGTAAACAGATTTTAAATTCTTGTTGGTGTCACTCCAAGTGGTTTGTTTTGTTTGTCCGGCTAATGAAACCCAGTGATTAGGATCCCATTACAGTATTGTGAAGAAGCTGGTTATTGACTGGGTGATTCACCCCCTCAAAGTTTTTAGACTTTAGTTGAGATTAACGGGCCCAATAATCAACGGTGTCCTGATAGGAGATCGACGGACTGGTGTTTGTAGCCGTTTTCTTTGCAGGCTTTCCCTTGGATGTCCACCAGAATCTACGGTCAGTACTGAACTGTTAATCCACCGAGCAGCGCACGTGCTGGACGTGGTTGTGTTCGACGTTTGGTTCTCCAGTGCGTTCTCCATCACGCTTGTTTCCAGTATCACTCTCTATTCAACCGGAGGGCTGAGCCTCGACTCACTACTGTATATAACTCCTCCAACCCGCAGGAGGTTTAAAGATTAACGCCTCGGTTTATGACCGGCAGATTAAAATAGATTAGTTTGTGAGATTGTGTCAGATTGACTGTAATCCCCTTCACGCTGGCAGAGGAGAGCGTTAAGGATTGTGTATAAACACACCCAGGAGGGATTCTGGTGTGAGGTCTGGTTGACACCTCTCTGCTGCAGAGAGAATGAAGAAAACTCCAAAGTTCTGATACGATTTTTCTTTTTCTCTGTTGTGCCTGTTCCTCTTCATCACTTTCCTCCTTTGTTGGAGTTTTATGGGTCAGGGGTATTTGAGGTGTAATAACAGGTGTTAGCAAAAATAAAGCAGCTTTTGTGTCTTTCAGACAGACACAAACAACTCAGACAGAAGGTGTGTCTTGTGTCATCATGAAAGACTGTTTGGATCTGAAATTACACAAAATATATATATTTTAGATTCTATACATGTAGTTTATTCTCTAAAAAAGATCTAACCACTGACTCATACTGCTTGTTCAAAGCCTTTCTTCTATCTTTTACTTTTTCCTTCAAAAGAACAGAACTTGTGTGTTGTGGCAGAGTTGTTGAATCCAACAAAGTTAATGGCTGCTCAATATTTCCACAAAACAACTCGAAGGGTTCAGACTGCAGTGTTGCATGCAGGTTGAGGTTTCCATATTGATGCTCACTTCTCTCTTCATCTGAATCCAGCCCTGTTTTGTGCCGTATTAATAGCAAAAGCTGGTCTGGGAAGCTCAGCCCTCACCTCCTCCTACAGGTGTGCAGTGAAGAGCATCCTGTGCTCCAGCATCAACGTGTGGCATGGAGGCTGCACAGCTGCAGAAAGAAAAGCTTTGCAGAGAGTGGTGAAGGCTGCACAGAAGATGTTGGAGTCAGTCTCCCCACCATCACAGACATTTACACCTCCAGATGCAGGAAGAGAGCCACCTGCATCATGAAGGACCCCACTCACCCAGCACACACACTTTTTGCCCCACTCCCCTCAGGAAGGAGGTTGAGGAGCATTAAGTGTAGAACCACTAGACTGAGGAACAGCTTCTACCCTGAGGCTGTTAGACTCATGAATATCTAACCAGAATAATCACTGTGAAAAATCACATCATGTTGCTGCTGATCTGTTTCATGCTGCTGTGTTCATTCGTGCTCATCTGCTCACACAGACTCATGTTCGTGCTGCTGTTTGACGTAATGTTTTTATGCTATTAGTGCTAGTGTATATTTACCATAGTTGATGCTTTTACATTTTCTTGTTGGCTGTAACTGGGACCGTGTGTACATAATCTCGTTCCACTACATGTGGTGTGTATGACAATAAAACTCTCTGACTCTGACTGACTGAAAAGACAATTATTATAGAACCTTATCCATTATCTTCTGCTTGTTCTGGAGTCGGGTCGCGGGCGCAGCAGCTTCAACCCACACATCTCTTTCCACTGCTGGAGTCCAAGCTGTTCCCTGGTCAGCTGAGAGACATAAGAAGCCTCTTTCACAAGACACCACATGCCACCTGCACGTGAAAACGTAAGCCCAATAATGTGATAAAGACAATAATGTGCGACTGCCCGGTTGTGGGATTAAACAAGAACAAACAGATTTATTATTAAGGAAAGATTGATGATGACACACAGCAACTTTGTAGTTAAAGAAAATAACTGCAAAGAGAATAGCTAAAGTGAGTTAACTCATTTTGTTTTGTAAATGACACAAGGCAGATGTCCTCGTTTAATGCCTTGCGCTCTACTTCAGCCCAGCTGAGTTCTGCTCCACGCCTCGTTTGGTTCAAGAAAGCTCACGTCTGGGTGGGAAGTGGCCAACTCCATCAGTGATTTATGAGCAGCCAGAGGGAGCTTAAAGGTCCACTGACATCATCTTACAAATTTGCATGAAATGATAGAAGATATATATA
>JBBPBX010078642.1:6279-16577 GCA_038048925.1 Garcialebias charrua
GGGTTTGGACCTGTAATTCCTGTTAATTCATCATGTTGGGTGGGGTTCGGAAATGACTGCGGGCCGGATTGGACTTTTTAGGCCTGAATGCAACTCTGGGCAACGGTGACTAGGGCTGAACGATTTTGGAAAATAATCTAATTGCAATTTTTTTTCTATAAATTGCAATTGCAATTTAAAACGCAATTTAAAAAAAAATCTTCTCAAGTATTTTTCAACTAACAGAAGCAATAAATCAATCTGTTTTATAATAAACAATGTCAGATTTATTTAAAGCAGAGATTACAATAAAGCAAACAAATCTATGACTTTTCTTTTCACCATTTCTATTTTTTCTTGTTTCATAAACATAATAGTAAACATGTTAAGTGAACTTCCTAACTACTGTCTGAACTTCACATGACAGTTAATAAATAAATATAAAAAATTAAATATTAAAAAAATTACTGTTTGAAGTTCAAACAGTTCGGTCAGTGATCCCTGTCGGCTGATACTTTGCTTACTTGAAGTTGAAGCACTGGTTGTTGTCATTCTAGCCATGCAACCATCGTAAATGTCTTTGTGGTGTTTTTTTAAGTGTTGATAAAGATTTGTGTCACGTGACCAGTCAAATTGCAGCCTTCACGATTAGAAAATCTCATTTTATCATATTGCGATAATATTGCAAATGGAATTAATTGTTCAGCCCTAGCGGTGACGCATAATAGATGCGACTTATAGGGCAGTGCAACGTGTACGGCGGAAACTACGGTAAATGAAAGTATGTGAAAGGACATTTCGGGTTTACTTATTTTACTGGATGACCTGCATGCGTGGATTTATTGCGAGCGGGACACGAGGAGCTGTTGGGTCTTTGCCTTTGTGGAAGCGTGGCTGGAGCCGTCCATCCCTGACTGTGCTGTGGTTCTGGACGACTTCTCCGTCTGCTGGCTCAACAGAACTGAGTCACATCTGACACCTAATGTTTGTTGCTGCTGCATCATGTGAGCTGCTGCCTTGCTGTCGGGGTTCAGTTCATCTCACTGCCTGTGCAGTGACCTGTCATACAGCCTGTGTGGTGTATGTTCTGTGCAACAGGTGTCATGTGTATTTTAGCAGTGTTGCTGCCTGTAAGGTCCTTGTTTGTACTGATCTATCCTATTTGCACCATTAAAGCTACAGTATGTAAGATTGTAATGTAGTCTGTAACTTTTCAAACAATATATTTTTAACATATTTCTTCACTCAGTCACTATCTACTGACAAACTGATGTTAGACAAAGTAATCTCTGAAAAAAACTATAGTCCCCTTGCTTCTCTATCAGCATTTATAAAAACACTAAAAACACAGAGTGACCAGGACAATGACAGCCAATAAAAACAGAGTTTGTAACCAGCCAATTAAAAACAGAGCTTGAATTTGAATCAGCCAATAAAAACAGAGCTTGAATTTGAAATTCAACAGACCACAAGGGGGCAGAGCCACATATGGCTCTGAGGGGGAGGGATCAGAATGCTTTGCCTGTTGAAAATATTTCTAAGTTCTGCAGTTCTACAGAAACTGCATACTGAACCTTTAAATTCCAACATGTTGTTTACTATATATTTTTTGGACTTTGTAGATGTTGAATTTCTTTTTCACTTTTTGATGCTTTGTTCTGTCTTGTTTGTTTGTTTGTTTGTTTGTTTGTTTGTTTTGGCGAGGTGAGACGGTTCTTCTGGTCCTGAGCATTTCATTGCGTTGTTGACCTTGTGTTGTCTTGCATATGACAAACAAATAAACAAACAAACACATGTTACCTTCAGCTGATCTCCACTCGTCTCTTCAACAGGCATCACATGGCTCTGTGAGCCCAGCTCCATCATCCTCTGTAGGTCTTTCAGCTGCTTCTCCAGCTGGACAACTTCTGAGGACTTCTTCTCCTCCATCTTTTTATCCTCCTCTGCTGGACCAGTTTCACCAAAAACAGAAAGGGATGAGAAAAGTAGGATCGCCAAAACTAATTATTTTAAAACATGTTTCATAATAAGTTAACTTGGTAATTATCCACTTGTCATTTCAATACAAGTGTGATGTGTTTCTAAAGTTCAAGCTATTCGTTCCCTGTTCTAAAAACAGAACAAGGCTGAGCTTAGATGGTATTCTCCTGATGTTATGTGCTTTTTACCAATCTGCGTGTCCTGTGGGGGGTGATGATCTTCCAGGTCCAGAACTTTAGTCTCTGACTTCTCCACAGCCTCTCTTCCATCTGTCTGCTGCTCAGATTGGACTGAAACCGAACACATACGGGCTGCATAGGTAGAATTCTTCAAGTCGACCAGTTCAGGGATGTGGGAGTCCAGAAATTTGCCCTGACATAATAAGAGAATGTTATTTATCCTCCAAAACACGTCAAGTCAATGTGCCAGAAATGAAAGTGAACAGAGATCCCAGGAGGAGAACTTATGTTACCATGGTTTCTGTATCTTCTTTGGACCCAGCAACAGACATGTTGTTCATTAAAGTCTTGAAAATCTCCAGCCTCCTTTCAGCTCGCTCCTCCAAAATGTCTCTTTCTCTGGCCAGGCGCTCACTGCCACAAACAGAAACACAAGCACACTCACAGGACCAGACAGCTGTGCCAGCTTCTTATATTTACTTTACATTTAGTGCAGTTTTCAGATTGTAAGAAACAAAATGCCAGACTCAAACACGTTGGTGGACAAATGAAAACATCTCACTCGTAATCTTTCTGCATGTCAGAGAAGAGCTCAGAGAACTCTTGGCTGATCTCCTCTCTGATTCGAGCCTCCAGGAGCAGGTTCTCTGCACGCTCCTTCTTCAGCTGGACCTGCAGCTGCTTCAACAGCGCCACCTGCTGCTGACGACACAGAACAGCAAATTAAAAAACTAGACCATTTCAGAAAAACACAACGCATAATAAAAATGTCAACATCTAACAACTTTCTTCCATAAAGGGCAACAATAATTTAGAACCAATTTTGTAATAAACTAAGATTTTTATAGAGCCAGACTCTTATTTTGTAGAGTCTCTGTGAGATTTATTTTGAAACTCAAGGTTAAAAACAGTTTAACACTGTAATAAAATAGATAAATTGATCAGTTTGCTGACTTATCTATATTTTAGATGATAGATTTGAGTAGAGTTTGACTGACACAAACTTACCATCAATTAAACGGGTTCTCATCTTTTTCAGATTAATATCAATAAATTCTGTGACTTGGTGGTGATATGTAACTTGATAGGAAACGTTATTATAATAATAATGTCTTTTTCTGTCATCTGTGTATGTTTCCCATACACAGACGAAATTCGTCTCTGCATTTAACCCAACCACCACCAGGTGGTGCAGTGAGCAGCCAGAAAGCGCCCGGGGAGCTGGAGAAATAGGTGTGCACTCATAGACACCCCAAGGTGTGTAGTGGCCGGGGCGCGAACCCACGTCCTTCGGGTCCCAAGTCGGAAGCCCTGCCACTACACCATCTTATTATGTTTGACCTACCAAAAGTAGAATCATTTAATAACATAAATCATCAAATTACATCTCAACATATGTACATGATTGATCGACCAGGGTTCCTATAATTAACTTTCACAGATTAAAACTTAGGAACAACAGAACACAAGTTAATGGGTCTTATATTAACTTATTTCTGCGGCACAAACTTACAGTTTTACTTTTAGGAATAAAGTTTAAGGAGAAAGATGGAGTATGAGGAGATAAAAGGAAGTGAAGAGGAAATTATCTTGATATGTGTTAACCAGAAACCATGGCAGTTCCTTGGCAGCTTCCGCTCGACTTTTGGTCGAATGGCCATCAACGTTTTACCTGTGCGAAGATTTTTGGTCTCAGCCCGGCAAACTAGTCCCAGCCTTATTAACCGTTCTGCTACGGGTTAAAGGCGACCAGCGTTCAGCTTCCAGTGGCTCGCTACAAGTCGGCTTCCACTGCAGTAAGATAACAGCCTCAGCTCCGGTTTGGTTTTCAAGATAAGAGCTTCCTTTGAAGGAATCTCACTAAAGTGAAGCTTTTTACAGCTTGAAATGGATTTATAACAGGCATGTTATAAATCTTTAACTGAATGACGCGTCCTTAGCGTGTGACTGGCGTTCATTCAGCTCTTTTGGGGAACCTCATGGCTTGAGTTTCTCCACGGACTCCTCCGCTCAGACAGGAGGTGTCGTCTTAAGACGAGTGTGTTAAGAAAAGAGTGTGAGCAGCGTTACGTTCAATTCTCTCGCTGGCTTGTTTGGCCAGTGAGAGAGAGATGGAACGCATGAAGGTCAGCTTAGAAGAACAGATAGACTTTGTTTTAGGAGAAGACAGACAGTTAGACGCCAAACACTTGATTAAAGCTGTTTCTCTTTTCTAAACAAATCTAAACAGTTCAGCGTGACATTAATTCAACTTTAGCAGAGTTCTTTTGACTAATACACATTGGAAAATATATACCAGCACATTACAGAGTGACTGCTCATTGCAAATAACAAATTATCATAAAATGACAAAGTTATTCTGTGAATTAAGTATGAATTAACACAATTTAACAGGAAGTCTTTTCTGATTTGTGTCTTGATTGAAATTATTAAAATAAAATAGTGGTAAAATGTCTCTCTCTGCAGGAATGAGTGAGAGGTTTTCAATATTGTTCAGAGACATGTTTAAGTGTATCAGTGACCACGGTCTGTTCGACTACTACACAGATGACACCACATTTATTTGTAAGGGTGATGATACAGAACAAATGCTGGAGTTAATACGGTCAGAATTTGTGAAAATCCAAAATTGGTTTTTCAATATTGTTCAGAGACATGTTTAAGTGTATCAGTGACCACGGTCTGTTCGACTACAACACTTTAAATGTTGATACTGGTCATTTAAATGGTGGGATTTTGAAGGCAGCCGATAAGGAAAAATATAATCAAGAAAAGCCTGCTGGGTAATGTAGACACCATTTAGCCTAAATCTGCTGTTGCCATAATGATTCCCAAGTTTATTTTAGACAGCACAAAGTAGCACTTTAGGCAAGCAGAAACACAAACTAAAAAGTAAATCTCAAACAGTCTCTGTGTGAAAATTAAGTTTTCTTAAAGAATAGTATTTATTTATTTAGTAGGAGACATGATAAGACCCTACACTTTGGGTTTCGAAGAGAAAACCCAAGAGCTCAGATAATACAAAAGTCTGAGAGTTTTAGTGATCTCTGCAATGTGGAGAGATTTTAGAGAAAACCATAAGTCCACCAGCAGGCACCAGTGACACTCCAACAAAAGCAGTTATGCTAATTCTGAGCAGCCGTACAAGACACAAAGCTAACCAACAGCAGCTAGATAGCCTGACTCAACGATATGCAACGGTTTTTTCCACTTTGCTTACTAATTACTGTAAAATGTCCAGAGCTGCAAAACCTGCTACAACTGTGGACTGTCAACTGGTGGCCCGTGGACCACTACAGGTTTGTTGGAGATGGCTTTCCTGGCCAGTGGGGGTGATATTATAAAACGAAAAATGTCAAACTATCATTAACATTTATTGATATTTGTACCGGTACATTTTAATACAAAATAAAATACCAGATTTATGCAATGAAAGAAAAAATAAATATAATTTTTTTGAAAATTGAAAACACTGAACTCTGCAGAGCAATGTGAGCTCTCTTAATTGTTGAAGAATTAAGTATCCTACTTAAAGCATAATGTTAAAGACAGGATAAAATTAGGACAGTTTGTTGGACATCTCATTACATTTTTTTAATTCAAACTAGAGATAACCTGATGCATGCTCAATAATCCAGGTACGGTAGTTTAATCTAAAAAATCTAAGTCTGGTCCTCTGGACATTCAAAAAATAAAACAAAACAAAAAAATTGTAGACTTCCTCAGTCTGAGATGCTCTATTCAGCTCAGTCTTATAAATAGCACCCTATGGTTGATCCACTGTACAGCTTCTCAGACTGAGGAAGTCTTTCGAACGAAAGACAAAATGTTTCTACAATTTTTTTGCTTTGTTTTGTGTTTTGAATGTCCAGAGGACCAGACTTCGATTTGTAGATAAAACTAGAGATGTTGCATTTCCTGTGAAAATGCAATGTGTATTATTGCAAAATAACTTGCTGGAAAACAGCTGAAATTAGCCAAATACATGCTGAGATGTAGCTGAAATGGAAGACCAAGCCTAAATTAGCAGAAGGGAGGAGAAAGAACACATATTTGCTGAATTTAATTTAATTTAGCAGAAATTAGCAGAAATTACGTTGGGGTTCACCCCGGTGAACGAGAGGGTAGCCTCCCTTCGCCTACGTGTGGGGGGACGGGCTCTGACTGTTGTTTGTGCCTATGCACCAAACGGCAGCTCAGACTACCCACCCTTTTTGGAGTCCTTGGAGGGGGTATTGGAGAGTGCGCCTCCTGGGGACTCCCTTGTTCTACTGGGGGACTTCAACGCTCACGTGGGCAATGACAGTGAGACCTGGAGGGGTGTGGTTGGGAGGAACGGCCCCCCTGATCTGAACCAGAGTGGTGTTCTGTTGTTGGACTTCTGTGCTCGTCATGGATTGTCCATAACGAACACCATGTTTAAGCATAAGGGTGTCCATATGTGCTCTTGGCACCAGGACACCCTAGGTCGCAGTTCGATGATCGACTTTGTTGTCGTCTCATCTGATCTGCGGCCGCATGTCTTGGACACTCGGGTGAAGAGAGGGGCGGAGCTGTCAACTGACCACTACCTGGTGGTGAGTTGGCTCCGATGGTGGGGGAGGATGCCGGTCAGACCTGGCAGACCCAAACGTATTGTGAGGGTCTGCTGGGAACGTCTGGCAGAGTCTCCCGTAAGACGGAGCTTTAACTCCCACCTCCGGGAGAGCTTTGAACACGTTCCAAGGGAGGCGGGGGACATGGAGTCCGAGTGGGCCGTGTTCCGCGCCTCTATTGTCGAGGCAGCTTATCGGAGCTGTGGCCGCAAGGTTGTTGGTGCCTGTCGTGGTGGCAACCCTCGAACCCGGTGGTGGACACCGGCAGTGAGGGATGCTGTCAGGCTGAAGAAGGAGTCCTATTGGGCCTTTTTGGCTTGTGGGACCCCGGAAGCAGCTGATAGGTACCGGCAGTCCAAGCGGCATGCGGCTCGGGTGGTTGCTGAGGCAAAAACTCGGGCGTGGGAGGAGTTCGGAGAGGCCATGGAGAATGACTTCCGTACGGCTTCGAGGCGATTCTGGTCCACCATCCGGCGTCTCAGGGGGGGAAAGAGGTACGAGACCAACACCATTTATGGTGGAGGTGGCGTGCTGCTGACCTCAACTCGGGATGTTGTGAGTCGGTGGGCGGAATACTTCGAAGACCTCCTCAATCCTACTGGCACGTCTTCCACTGAGGAAGCAGAGCCTGGGGACTTTGGGTCGGGTTCTCCGATCTCTGGTGCTGAGGTCGCCGAGGTGGTTAAAAAGCTCCGCGGTGGCAAGGCTCCGGGGGTGGATGAGATTCGCCCGGAGTTCCTTAGGGCTCTGGATGTTGTAGGGTTGTGTTGGCTTACGCGACTCTGCAATATCGCGTGGACATCGGGGGCAGTTCCCTTGGATTGGCAGACTGGGGTGGTGGTTCCCCTATTTAAAAAGGGGGACCGTAGGGTGTGTTCCAACTATAGGGGGATCACACTCTTAAGCCTCCCTGGTAAGGTCTATTCAGGGGTTCTGGAGAGGAGGGTCCGTCGGATAGTCGAACCTCGGATTCAGGAGGAGCAGTGTGGTTTTCGTCCTGGTCGTGGAACACTGGACCAGCTCTACACCCTCAGCAGGGTCCTGGAGGGTGCGTGGGAGTTTGCCCAACCAGTTTACATGTGCTTTGTGGACTTGGAGAAGGCATTCGACCGCGTCCCTCGGGGGGTTCTGTGGGGGGTACTCCGGGAGTATGGGGTACCAGGCCCTTTGATAAGGGCTGTTAGGTCCCTGTACGACCGGTGTCAGAGCTTGGTCCGCATTGCCGGCAGTAAGTCAGGCTCGTTTCCGGTGAGAGTTGGACTCCGCCAAGGTTGCCCTTTGTCACCGATTCTGTTCATAACTTTTATGGACAGAATTTCTAGGCGCAGCCAAGGTGTTGAGAGGATCCGTTTTGGTGACCTTAGAATCGCTTCTCTGTTTTTTGCAGATGATGTGGTCCTACTGGCTTCATCAGTTCGTGATTTACAACTTTCACTGGAGCGGTTTGCAGCCGAGTGTGATGCGGCCGGGATGAGGATCAGTTCCTCCAAATCCGAGGCCATGGTCTTGAGCCGGAAAAGGGTAGCATGCCCTCTCCGGGTCGGGGAGGAGGTCCTGCCCCAAGTGGAGGAGTTTAAGTATCTCGGGATCTTGTTCACGAATGAGGGAAAACTGGAGCGTGAGATCGATAGGCGGATAGGTGCAGCGTCCGCAGTGAAGCGGGCGCTGTACCGGTCTGTCGTGGTGAAGAGAGAGCTGAGTCAAAAGGCAAAGCTCTCAATTTACCGATCGATCTACGTTCCCACCCTCATCTATGGTCATGAGCTTTGGGTTATGACCGAAAGAACAAGATCTCGGATACAAGCGGCTGAAATGAGTTTTCTCCGCAGGGTGGCTGGACTCTCCCTTAGAGATAGGGTGAGAAGCTCAGTCATCCGGGAGGGACTCGGAGTAGAGCCGCTGCTTCTCCACATCGAGAGGAGCCAGTTGAGGTGGCTCGGGCATCTGGTTAGGATGCCTCCTGGACGCCTCCCTGGTGAGGTGTTCCGGGCATGTCCCACCGGGAGGAGACCCAGAGGAAGACCCAGGACGCTGGAGGGACTATGTTTCTCGGCTGGCCTGGGAACGCCTTGGGATTCCCCCGGAGGAGCTGCTCCAAGTGGCTGGGGAGAGGGAAGTCTGGGCCTCCCTACTTAGGCTGCTACCCCCACGACCCGACCCCGGATAAGCGGAAGAAGATGGATGGATGGATGGATGGATTAGCAGAAATTAGAAAATGAGCTAAAACAAAGCTGAAATGAGCAAAACGTAGCTGAGTACCAGTAGCTGAAAAGGCTGAAAGAAGCTTAAACTACGAGAAATAATCTGAAATGAGCTAAAAAATATGGAATTAGCTGAAAAAGCTAAAATTAGCATAGAACAGCTGAAACTTTCAGAAATAAGCTGAAAGGAGCATGGCAAGCTGAAATTGATGGTGTAGAGGCAGGGCTCCCGACTTGGGACCCGAAGGACCCAGGTTCGAACCCCGGCCACTACACACCTTGGGGTGTCTATGAGTGCACACCTATTTCCCCAGCTCCCCAGGCGCTTTCTATGGCTGCTCACTGCACCACCTGGTGGTGGTTGGGTCAAATGCAGAGACGAATTTCGTCTTGTATGGGAAACATACACAGATGACAAAAATGTGACATTTATTTATTTATTTATTTAACAGAAAGAAGTTGGAAGCACAAAAAAATGTCGTAGTCAGCAAAAAGAAGCTGAAAGGAGCACAAAACGGCTGAAAATTTCTAAAAAAAAAAATAATTTGCACAAGGAAACTGAAAGAAGCTGAAAAATGCAAAGCATGAGGTGCTACGTAGCTGCTGGTTCATGCTGCGTTTTATTACTCTGAGCAGTTTGATGAATGACTGTCAACAGAAGCGTCTTGTTTTGTCCTTTAACTTTATGACAGTGTTTCTTGGGACCACGATAACTGCTTAAAAGTTATACAGTGGTCCCTCGTTTATCACGGGTGTTTGGGACCATACCCACCCGCGATAAGTGAAAAGCAGTGAAGTCTGGACACAGTAGTTCAAGTTCAGTAACTTTGTCATGACATGAGCCAGGCTGTAATCACGCATCACCTCTTACTCCCAATCTCCCTCCTTAAAAAAAATATTAAAATTTAAATAATCAATCCATGTGTGCCGCCGCTTTGGTGCAGTGGATAAAGCGGGCGGCACATATGCTGGAGGCTGAGCCTCTCCACAGGCGTCGCGGGTTCGCGTCCCAGACCCGACGAGCTCATTTCTGTGGTGTCTCCCCCCTCTATACCCGTTTCGCCCTCTCCCTCTCTAATAAAGGCCACTAGCGCCCGAGAATGCAAAAAATATAAAAAAATTTAAAAAATAATCAATCCACGAAGCATGGATTGATTATTTAAAATGTTACAGTATCTAAATTAAAATTGTAGAGAAGTGCAGCAGGACATCAAAGGATGTCACACAGCTTCAGCTCTGCAGCACGGAGCACAAATGAACTTCTTTATCAATTTCACAGAAACAACTGAACATAGAATAATATATTAATATTCTAAAATAGTTAATAATAACTTTTAACACTTTTATATTTTATGATTATGATG
>JBBPBX010078643.1:0-16577 GCA_038048925.1 Garcialebias charrua
ACTGTATTCTTTTATTATTATTATAATTTTTTTATTCATTCCATTTCATCAGAACAATAAGTATATACTGTATATGTTTCCTCACCGATAATAAAATAGGGTTATTTAATAATAATAAGGCATCAAACTAAACGTATGTGGTGCACCTAAAAATGTCACCACAATATTTGGTTCTCTTATGAATGTAAAGTATTTCCATGTGCAGCTGATCCTATTTTCAAATATATGGTATATTTTGTTTGCGGTTCGGCAAGCTAATATGCCTGCATTTTTATAGTGTTTTCCTAAGGAGCGGTGATGATGAAGCGGAACCTTTGTTTTGGGGGGGTGCGTTGCTTCCAGGTTGGTTTCGCGGACGGACTTCCGGTTGGCTTCCCATGCTTTCTGGATTTAAACGGCGAAACAATGGTTGTCATCTCTGACTTCTAATTTTATTATTATTCAGATGGTGTGTCATCACTGTTGCAGCAGTCCTGACACTCGGGACCTGTAACAGATTGTGGGGGCTCGTCCGGGATCAGCACGCCACACATCCATGGGCTACTGCTGATCCAATGATACTGACCACCAGGACCTCTCGTGCTACACGTTCTCAGTGCCAGGAGTGACCCAGTGTGCAGAGGTGAGGCCGGTAACCAGTGAAAAGGGTGTACCCGCCTACAGAGTGCAGCACTGTGGACTCAAGCGGCCGAGATCAGCAAGATGTCTTCCGGTGAGAGAAAACAACTTCTTTGGAGCATCAAGAAGAAGTTACACCAGCTAACAGGTAGTGAAGCCCACCTCATCGCAACTTCTCTTGGAGACGTTGAAGGACTGGACTCTAGTAAGTTGATTCAAGACGATGAAGAAAGCTGTGTTGAGTATTTGACTACCTGTCATGTTCAACAGTCCTGGGTCAGGAGGACCAGGGTTTGCTATTATTAAAAAGACTAGAATGTATCATAGATGGGACTATGGTGAATCGTGGACAAACTATAGTGTCTTTTGAAGCTGAAGCAAGTACAAGTGAGCAAGCCATTCCCCATGTTCAGCCACAAGGCGGCGATGGCGGCGCAGACCCACAGGGACTGAGTCCAACACCACCTCACACCAGCCAATCTCGCAACCAGCAGGTAACCTGGGCATCAGTTCCACCAGCTACAGGGGACCCACTTGTCCCGACTCTCCAACCCCATCAACCTCTGTGCCCACCCCAGTGGTCTGTCCCTCATTCAGAGAACGTTCCAAGTTACACTGGTGAGAGTATGATAGCCATGAAAGATTTACCACTGCTGTCCCGTAGAGAATTCAAAGTGCATGGTGGGATGATTAGTGACACGACATCAGAAATTGGGTACAACAGCATCTGTAAACAGATAGATGAGGGTCTCAGGGAGAATCACACTCCAAATGAGGTGATTAGAGGAGTGCTACGTCTTATTAAACCAGGTAACTTCAGAGATATGTTAACAATAAAAGACGATCTCACAGTTTCTGAGCTTAAAAGTTTCCTGCAGTCTCACTTAGGTGAGAAAAGCAGCACAGAACTCTTTCAAGATTTAATGTGTGCTAAGCAGTTTGAAAATGAGACGCCTCAGCAGTTTTTATATAGAATGATTGGACTGAAACAAAAGATCCGGTTCTCACTCAGACAACCAGACTCAGTCGTTAAGTACGATATATCCACAATTCAGTGTGTCTTTCTCAACACTATTTGCCAGGGCATAGGGGAGAAGTACGACAGTGTTCGCAGAGACCTCAAGACCCTCCTGGGTGACCCCACTGTCAGTGATGAGGCACTGCTTCGCCAAGTAATAAAGACCACGGCGGAGGAAAGCGAGCGGAAGCGTCGACTTGGCCGTAGTTCTACCATCAAAGTGAGTCATGCACACACAACAAACAGTGAGTTGAAAGAGCAAACAAAGGACGACGTGAAAGTAAATCAGATTAATAATGACTTCACACTTCAAAGACTCAGCGCCCAGGTGGAAGCACTGACACAAGCTATGGAAAACCTGAAAGCAAGGACAGTTCATGTTCCAGCACCAGAGCAGAGGAGCTCAAGACCCCAACCAGAGAGAAGATCTCAAAGAGAAAGAAAGAGCTGTCAGAACTGTGCTTCTCAAGTCAACCCGAACTGTAACCACTGCTTTGTCTGCGGAGAAGAAGGGCATCGTGCTGTAGGGTGCCTGAAGAAAACTAAGCCGTCGGGAAACGGGAGACGATCAGAGCAGGGGGACCACCTCTGATCGGCAAACCTCAGCAGTCCCACCCAAAGAAAAGGCCAAAACCACTACTGACAGAGAGATGTTATCTCATCTTGCGTGGTACCAGTCCCGAAGACCCCACATCCAAAAGACCTCAACAGCTACAGGCCGGTGGCATTGACATCTCACCTGATGAAGACCTTGGAGAGGCTGATTCTTTCCCACCTCCGCCCCCTGGTGAGTCCATCTATGGACCCACTACAGTTTGCCTACCAATCTGGCATTGGAGTGGAGGATGCCATTATCTACCTCCTTCACAGCTCTCTTTCTCATCTGGAGACTGCTGGGAGCACAGTGAGAATCATGTTTTTTGATTTCTCTAGTGCTTTCAATACCATCCAACCAGTGATATTGAAAGATAAGCTGGAGAACACAGGTTTGGACCATCAGCTCATCACCTGGATCCTGGATTACCTCACAAAAAGACCTGATAAGTCTCAATCTGGTCATCTGGACAGTTTCTTTTAGTCGAAACGTTTCACCCTCAGTCCAGAGGGCTTCCTCAGTCAGGAGTTCCAGCACACTGATCTTCCCCCACCAAGCTGTAAACAACTTATGTGGACCAACCAGTTTGCTGGAGCCAAGATGGTTTCTGGGGGCCGTCCTGTCCCTCGTCGACTCCTCCCAGGCAGGCAGCCACAGCCAAAGTGGTTCAAAACAAGAAAGTTCATACTCAATAATCCAGGTATCAAATCTGATAAGTCTCAATCTGGTCATCTGGACAGTTTCTTTTAGTCGAAACGTTTCACCCTCAGTCCAGAGGGCTTCCTCAGTCGGAGTTCCAGCACACTGATCTTCCCCCACCAAGCTGTAAGGATTATTGAGTATGAACTTTCTCACAAAAAGACCACAGTATGTGAGGATCCAGGGTTGTCAGTCAGACATGGTTGTCTGCAGTGTGGGGGCTCCACAAGGAACAGTCCTTGCCCCCTTCCTCTTCACCCTCTACACCGCTGACTTTCAGTACAGCTCTGCCAGCTGTCACCTGCAGAAGTTCTCAGATGACTCTGCTATCGTCGGTCTCATCAAAGATGGAGATGATGGGGAGTACAGAGAACTGACTAAGAACTTTGTGGAGTGGTGCCAGAGGAACTGTCTGCAGATCAACACCGGAAAAACAAAAGAACTTGTGGTGGACTTTCGCAGGTCCAAACGGTCTCCTGCTGTGCCAGTGAACATTCAGGGAATGGACATTGAGATCGTGAGGTCCTACAAGTACCTGGGTGTTCATCTTAACAACAAGCTGGACTGGACTGACCACACTGCTGCCCTCTATAAGAAAGGACTGAGCAGACTGCATCTACTGAGGAGACTCAGGTCCTTCGGTGTGCAGGGGACTCTTCTCAGGACCTTCTTTGATGCTGTGGTGGCATCAGCCATCTTCTATGGAGTGGTCTGTTGGGGTAGCAGCATCTCTACTGCTGACAGGAAGAGACTGAACAAGATCCTCAAGAAATCCAGCTCTGTCCTTGGGTGTCATGTTGACCCAGTGGAGGTGGTGGCTGACAGGAGAATGAGGACCAAGCTTCAGCGCATGCTGGTGTTCCCGTCCCACCCCATGCATGACACTCTGACAGCCCTGAGCAGCTCCTTTAGTGCCAGGCTGCGGCACCCTAAGTGCGTGAAGGAAAGATACCGTAGGTCTTTCCTTCCGGCCGCCATCAGACTGTACAACACGCGCTGCTCTTAGTAGCTCTTAGTAGCTATATTTTGTTTTATACTGTTTGTGTGTGTTTTTTTTTTGTACTAATTTGTATTATTTATGTATATAGAGATTTTTTAACATTTTCTGAACTGGTCCCTGTCCTCTATGCTGCTGTGACAATGTAAATTTCCCCACTGTGGGATTAATAAAGGCATCTTATCTTATCTTATCTTATGTTAGGTGCATGTTCACAAGGAACTGGCAAAGAAACACCACGTGGTCTAGTAGCTCCCCTAGTAGGTCGCCAGTCCCTTCTGAAATGTATGATGGCAGGTTACCTTGTAACGGTGGTATTAGACACGGGGGCGGGGGTAAGTCTTATAGATCAGGCATGGCTAAATAGATACTTACCCGGACAACAGATTAGATCCTTAAGTGAACTGATGGATGATGAACTTAATGTGAAGGCAGTCACGGGGGACTCAGTACCTTATGATGGATGGGTGGAAGTTGTAGTCAACCTTGAAGGCAACAATGACCCAGGCCTATCGATACGTGTACCCTTCCTTGTGAGCCGCCTTAAGATCGAGAGACCCATAGTAGGCTTTAATGTAATCCACGAGTTCATTAAAGACAATGGGGGGAACTACAAACTTATTGAGCTTATTGGTAGAGCCATGGGGACTGACATTTCTACTGTAAGCACCCTAGTAAGTTTCATCCAGGCTAAAGAACATCCTATACATGAGCCAGCTACTGTAAAAGTAGGTTTCAAAGGGGGAATAGTCTATCCTAATCAGGTGGCTTACATTAAGTGTAGAGTCCCAGACAGTATTAGCTCAACAGAGTCACTTGTGTTGTTTGAACCAGTACTAGATAATGTCCACCTTGAACAGCTTAGTGTTGGAGCGGGACTCTTACAGATAGAAAAGACAGAGAGGCCGTATATTAAAGTACAGGTGTCAAATTATTCCAGCCGGAGTGTGACACTACCTAGTTCAACAGTTTTGGGTTCTATTGAACCTATTGCAAAAATAGTTGAGACTGACCAACCCAAGACCCCTTGTGAAACAGCACCAGTCTCCACCTGTATTGTTGGCTCTGTGAGCAAGTCTAGTCAAGACCAAGAGCCATCCAATACTGCCCACTGGCACCCTCCAGTGGATATTAGCCACCTAACACCAGAACAACAAAAGGAAGTAGAGCAAATGTTATTTGAGGAATCAAATGCTTTTGCCCGAGATGATGGAGACATTGGAAATATTCCGAGTTTGAACATGACCATTAACCTGACAGACGACATCCCAGTCCAACGCACATACACATCCATCCCCAAGCCATTATACAAAGAGGTGAAAGAATACATCCAGGACTTACTGGCCAAAGGCTGGATAGTCAAGTCGAAATCACCCTTTGCTGCGCCTGTAGTGTGTGTGAGGAAACGGGATGGCACGCTAAGACTTTGCATTGACTACAGACAGTTGAATCAGAAGACCGTGCCTGACCGCCACCCGCTTCCGCGCATCCGGGACCTCCTGGACACGCTGGGCGGCCACAGCTGGTTCAGCATTCTGGACCAAGGTAAAGCTTACCACCAGGGGTATATGGCTGAGGGTTCACGCCATATGACTGCCTTCGTCTCACCCTGGGGGCTATATGAGTGGGTAAGGATTCCTTTTGGTCTCAGTAATGCCCCCGCCGCTTTTCAACGCAGTATGGAAGAAATGCTAGACACCCTGCGTGATGATTGTTGCATTCCATATCTGGATGACATCCTTTGCTATTCAAAGGGGTTCACTGAACATGTTGAGGCGCTGCGCAAGGTCCTCAGAGCTCTTCAGCAACATGGGGTTAAGCTTCGCCCAACCAAATGTGAACTGTTCAAAGCAGAGGTCAGATATGTGGGTAGGCTGGTTTCAGAAAAGGGGGTCCGAATCGATCCAAAGGACTATGAAGCTGTCAAGTCACTCAGTCAGAAGACGCCAACGAACGTGGGTGAGTTAAGAAAACTGCTTGGGTTTTTAAGTTATTATCGGGCCTACATTCAAGATTTTTCCAGGATTGCTAAACCTTTGTACAGCCTCCTACAAGTCAAAGGGAGTCCTGAAAACACTCAGACCAAGCCCAAGAAAACCCGAAGTGCTCAGCTGCCCTCAAGGGCTCCTATCAGCTGGACAGGTGAGCACGACCACATCCTGAGGCAGCTCATTGACACTCTGTCCGACCCACCTGTGCTTGCCTACCCCGACTTCGAACTGCCCTTTGTTTTACATACTGACGCATGTGAGAAAGGGCTCGGGGCTGTGTTGTATCAGAGGCAGGGGGGAAATTAAAAATCATAGCGTATGGCTCAAGAACTCTGACCCCAGCTGAAAAAAACTATTGTTTACATTCCGGTAAGCTAGAGTTCCTAGCTCTTAAATGGGCCATTTGTGAGAAGTTCAGGGATTATTTATTTTATGCCCCAGAGTTCACAGTGTATACCGACAATAATCCCTTGACATATGTAATGAGCACTGCAAAGTTAAATGCGACAGGACATAGGTGGGTAGGAGAGCTTGCAGATTTCCGGTTTAACATCAAGTACCGACCTGGTAGAGTTAATGTGGACGCTGACACTTTGTCACGCCTTCCGCTGGACATTGACAGTTATGTTGGAGAATGTACAGAGGAGCTTAGCCGAGACATTGTTTGTGCAACATGGGAAGGGAGTGAGGTAGCAAAGAAGAGTGATGTTGCCTATGTAGCTGCCTTAAACCTGGCTCAAGACATTGGGTCGGACACTAGGCCAGACGCACCAGCCTTACCTAGCATTAGCCATGAAGAGCTAGTGAGAGCACAAAGACAAGACACGACAATTAAAGAACTCCTCAGGTTAAAAGAGACCAAACCCACACTAACTGACAGAGACAGACAAAATGCAGATGGGTTAGTGCGGAGGTTAATGCGTGAGTGGGGGAAACTTAAGATGGAGAATGAGCTACTTTACAGAGAAGCTGGGGGTAGAAAACAGCTTGTACTGCCTGCAGAGTACAGGCCCTTGGTGCTGAAACTCCTTCATAAGGACATGGGTCACCTCGGTGCTGAAAGAGTTATCAACCTGGCCCG
This sequence comes from Garcialebias charrua, assembly GCA_038048925.1. Lineage (NCBI taxonomy): Eukaryota > Metazoa > Chordata > Actinopteri > Cyprinodontiformes > Rivulidae > Garcialebias > Garcialebias charrua. Next base: position 7,000 of record JBBPBX010078643.1, read on the forward strand.
AGATCGCTTCTACTGGCCCTTTATGAAGAAGGACATTGAAGCTTATGTGACGAGACAATGTCCCTGTATAAAACAAAAGAAACCCACCACACACGTAGGGCACCCATGGGGAGCATCAGTTCCAGTGCACCCATGGAGCTAGTATCCATTGACTTTATGCATCTAGAAAAGAGCAGAGGTGGTTACGAATACATCCTTGTTGCAGTTGACCACTTTACACGGTTCGCTCAGGCGTGGCCGACCAGAAACAAGTCAGCCAAAACTGCTGCGGAGAAACTATACAACGATTTTATTCCTCGTTTTGGGTACCCTGCTAGACTACATCACGACCAGGGCCGTGAATTTGAAAACTCACTGTTTAGGGGACTACAGCAGCTGTCAGGTGTCAGTCACTCACGTACAACACCATACCACCCACAGGGAAATCCTGCAGAGAGATTTAATCGCACCCTACTACAAATGCTGAGAACTCTTGAGGAGGCAGAAAAGGATAACTGGAAAGACTTTCTGCCCCAAGTTGTCCATGCATATAATTGCACAAAACATGAGGCCACAGGGTTTGCCCCACATTTCTTAATGTTTGGACAGCATCCCCGCTTGCCCGTGGACCTCATGTTTGGACTCAACACAGAGGAGGACAGTGAAACACCATATGGATATGTTCAAGAGTGGGCAAGGAGGATGAAAGAGGCTTATCGTATTGCTAACAACAACAGCCAGCAATCGAGCGCTCGTGGAAAGAAACACTATGACCAACATGTGAGAGGAGTTGTCTTGGAGCCTGGTGATCGAGTGTTAGTTCGCAACCTGAGAGAAAAGGGCGGACCTGGAAAGCTCAGGTCATATTGGGAGCAGACTGTGTACATTGTCAAAGAGCAGATCAATGACAGCCCCATCTACAAAGTATGTCCTGAGAACAATGCCCAGAATACCAGGGTCCTCCACAGAAATCTGCTGCACCTGGTGAATGACTTACCTTTAACTGTTGATCACAGAAAAGATAAAGCACCCACCAAGAGCAGAGTCAGAGGCCACCGGGTCACTCCAAGCCAAAGTAATCGAGACAGCGACTCATCAGATTCTGAGAGTGACTCCAGGATGCGTTATTGGCTCAGAGTACCTGCGTCAACAAGACTACAGGAACCAGCCACCCAAACTCATCCAGTGTCGAGCCAAGTTTTCACACCCGTGGACCAACAGAGGGACTCTCAACTGAACACTGTAGATGAACATTTTCAGCATCCAGCTGAAAATGAACTGGTCCAAAACGGTGAAACGGACGATGCACAAAGAGAACAAGAACTGGGAAGAGACACTGAACAGGTTGAACCTGAAATTGAGCGAGAGGAGCGAGTACCAACTCAGGAGGAATTTCTCAGGAGGTCTACGCGAGCAAGGAGACCACCTCAGACATTCACCTACAACACTATGGGTCAGCCCTCCTATCAGCCACAAGGGGTCATAGGTCATGTTGGACTGTGTGGGTTACAAGCTTCACCATTATGGGTAATGCAACCTGTACAAGAGCAATTTTATACTCAACAGACTGTGCCTTATGCAACGACAATGCCTTTTGCAGTGCCTTATAATTTTGTATACTGAGATGTGTACACTGAAGGGAAAGGTTCTTTTGAGTGAGGTTCCTGTGATAAGAACCAAGTTGTTAATATTTTGTGAAATGTTATCACGGGCTTTGAAGTGTCGGGAGCCACCTTTTAAGTTGGGGAGCGTGTGGTGCACCTAAAAATGTCACCACAATATTTGGTTCTCTTATGAATGTAAAGTATTTCCATGTGCAGCTGATCCTATTTTCAAATATATGTTATATTTTGTTTGCGGTTCGGCAAGCTAATATGCCTGCATTTTTATAGTGTTTTCCTAAGGAGCGGTGATGATGAAGCGGAACCTTTGTTTTGGGGGGGTGCGTTGCTTCCAGGTTGGTTTCGCGGACGGACTTCCGGTTGGCTTCCCATGCTTTCTGGATTTAAACGGCGAAACAATGGTTGTCATCTCTGACTTCTAATTTTATTATTATTCAGATGGTGTGTCATCACTGTTGCAGCAGTCCTGACACTCGGGACCTGTAACACGTATAAGATAAAATGTTTTAATTAAAACGTTTAATTCATAAACGACAGATTATTGTTTTCTAATTATCCTGTAAGTTGCAACAATGTGCTAGAAAACGAATCATAATAGAACAACACCCAACAGGTCACGGATAGACCAGGATCAGAGTTTTGACATTAAGTTTGTGAGATGCATGTTTTGGTTTTGAATAAGTTCAGAACTGTGTAGATGTTCATCACCCGTCGTTTTTAAGTCCTGTAGCTGTAAATATCGTGTTCACTGTTCAGGGTTGCCAAAAAAACATTAAAGCTGTGCTGTTATTACCATAGATATCATATAAACTGTTATTATTTTAACAGATTCCGGAAAGTTTGTTGTTTTATTGCTTTTAGATTTGTCTGCTGCATTTGACACTGTTGACCACAGGATTTTAATCTCTCGTTTTGAGCACTGTGGGCATCAGGGGTGTCGCTCATTGGTTTAGGTCATATTTAACCAAGTTTTTGTGTAAAAATGGACAATTTTATATCTTCCACTGCTCCTTTTCCACACGGCGTACCCCAGGGCTCCATCCTTGGCCCTCTTTTATTTGCTCTTTGGTTACTCCCCCTCGGCTCAATTTTTAGGAAAACATGGCATTTCTTTTCATTTCTATGCTGATGATTGCCAGATGATCTATCTTCCCCTGGCACAAAACAATACACTCCTCCAACTCACACACTGCCTTAATGACGTTAAGGCATGATTTTTCTCTAAACTTCCTTATCTTAACGAGAACAAGACTAAAGTCATGATGTTTAGACCGAGTTGCTGTCCTTCTTCCAGCATAGACCTTGGCTCACTGTCATGTTATCTCAGGGACTCTGTCACCAATCTGGGGGTGAAGTTTGAGTCTGATTTTAAATTTGATAAACAGATAAGCAGTGTTGTTCAGAAAAGTTTTTATCAACTTCGCCAAATTGCAAAAGTGAAACCAATCCTAGCAAGACCTGACTTGGAGAAATTAATCCACGCTTATATCTCGTCTACTGTAAATGCACTGTATGTAGGCATCAGCTAGACCTCTCTCGCCCATCTGCAGCTCGTGCAGAACTCTGCTGCTCGCCTCTTAAAGGTTCAGTCTGCAGTTTCTGTAGAACAGCAGAACTTAGAAAAAATTTCAACAAGCAAAGCATTCTGATCCCTCCCCCTCAGAGCCATATATGGCTCTGCCCCCTTGTGGTCTGTTGAAATTTGAATTCAAGCTCTGTTTTTATTGGCTGATTCAAATTCAAGCTCGGTTTTTATTGGCTGGTTACAAACTTTGTTTTTATTGGCTGGAAAATGGCGGGTCACTTTTTCTTTTTAGAAATGCTTATTTACCACCTGGAGAAGCAAGGGGACAATATTTTTTTTTAGTTTTTTTCAGAGATTACCTCTCTAACATCAATCTAGTGACAGAGTGAAGAAATATTGTGGCATTACTCATGCCTTGAGAGCATGAATAAATTAAACAAGTTAGTCAGCAACGCCACCCTGGGAATTTCATCCAGAGAATTTACTTTAAGGCCACGCAGGTTCGCTTTGCACTGATTAAAACATCCGGGAGCACTCTTTCATATCATGATAATTTATTTACAGTGAGCTTAAAACATCTTAAAAAAACATCCTTTAATTATGTAAATCATGTGTATCATACCAATTAAATAGACAAAACCCAAAAACCCTTTAAACCCCAAGACACTCAATTACAATAAATACAATGCATTCAGGTTTGCAACAAATATACGGTTCACCATTCCACCGGTGTGGTACTCGCGTTACACCACAGCGACAAGCAGCTGGGCTGCACTGACGTCACACTTGCAGCGCCACTGCAAGGGGAACAGTTGACGACACCACAGTCCGTGTTTCAATCACTCGTGCAGAGCTTCCCCAAACGGAGTCGCCAAGGACTCAGAGTGGACCTCGGAAGATAAATCAGCAGTCTCCGGAAACAGAGCAGCAGTGGTCCCGATGTGGGTGGGGGACCTAAAGAAAGTTAATTAATAACTACTCTTCATATAGCTGCCACAAATAGAGATTACAAGGTTAATTGTTTCCTTACCTGCCAGCTTCACAACCACGTACACACACACACACACCCGCAGCATGAGGGAGCGGAGAAGCGCAGCACCGTGGCGTTTTACCTACAACAACACCTCCATTTAGAGTTTCTGTCTGATATCAGCTATAGTGCAGAGAGTGACAACACCTACCCCGTGAAGGAATCAACACCGGCCCGCACCACGCTCAGCGATGGGTTGCCTTGCACGGCCAACACCCACAGCCATGCGGCAGGAGCAGGAAGACAAACAGTCTGACTGAATGCGGCAGCTGCCTATATACCACGCCCACTTTATCAACTAGACGTTCGCACCAGGAACCCATCAGCCTAATCAGGCATCTCTCTCTACTGCTACATTCTACCCCCACCTTTTGTATCGGCGACCCGACGATAATCTATTAAAACTGATCCTATCAGCTCCAAAACAAGCTGTTATAGTTGACAAAGATGCGGAAGGACCTCCCAACAGGAGGTGAACATCCTTAGCTACCTGGCACCTTTCACAAGCCTGGCACCATTGGACCACTTCAGAAGCCATATAAGGCCAGTAACACTGGGATCGTAGGAGCGCCAAAGTTCGCTCCACCCCCTGAGGACCATGTTCCTCATGAACTTGGGTCAGCACATTCTTAATAAGTACCCTAGGTAGCACCAACTGAAACACTACCTCACCACCATTTGGTCTAAATATCTTCCGATACAGCACTCCCTCTCTCTCTACAAACCGGTCCCACTGACGAAGTAGAACCAATGTGGCGGAAGACAGCTGGGCCCGTTCTTCTCGACTGGGGTATTGGCCCTTCCTCCAAAACCCCAACACCTCCTGTAAGAGGGGATCGTCCTGTTGCAAGGCACATAGTTCGGCTACAGTGTGTTGTGGCAAAATCGCAACAACCGTTGGGTGTGCTTCAACTGTATCCGAAAGCATGGCTCTCATATCTGGTGGATGGGGTAAGTGCTGGCGAGAGAGTGCATCAGCATTTACATTACTCTGACCTGACCGGTAAGCAGGGCGGGCCTGAGGAGCTGGATTCATCTGAAATGGTGCTCCATAAGAGGCCCACCCCCCCTCACATTCCCGTGCGAAATGACCGGGCTGATTACACCGCTTGCAGATCACTGAACCAGAAAAACAAGAACGATTAGGACCACAGACATTTTTCAACTGGGAAATGCTCTCACTAAGCTGCTGGAGCCGTTCTTGCTGACATTTTAGCATTTCTCTGAGCTGGCTCATTTCTGTTACGGATATTAGGGGAGCTACCTGCGGCTGCGGGCTACCATGAATCCCACACTGAAAACCATGAACTACCGGGGTAGATTGGCTATGACTTCTCACCCCAGAGGGTACCCCTTCGCGCTCCCACCGAATTGCTGCAGCCCTAACTTCAAGCAGAGTGCTGTCTGGCCTGCTGCGCATAAACTGCTTCAGTTCACGACGCAGAGATCCATCCAACACCCGTTCAACAAACTGATCCCTTAACAAAGTCTCGGGACTCAACATGCCAGCAGGCACGCGCTGCTTTGCCTTCTCCATAAGACCCATTAACGCGAGGGAGAACTCCTGAAGACTCTCTCCCTCTTGCTGTCTTCTGGAAAAGAAGGTTTTGTGTAATGAAATATAGGACTCTGCACAGCCATATAATTCCTGTAAGATTTCAAATATTCTAGCAGGGTCCTCTCTCTCTGCACTAGAACGATATTTAAATTCAATTCGAGCTTCTCCCTCCAAATGATCCATCAAAAACAAAGCTTGATCAGCCACCGATAAATGTTGTGCTCTCATACGCATCTCTGCTTCCTCCATCCACTCACTCAGTCCCATGCCGGTCCTTCCTCTAAAGATGGGACATTCCCTATCACTAGGTACAAAAATCAGTCTTTCTGTAGGAGGGGCATTGGGTACTCCTGAAATTGACGGCTGGGCACTTAAGCTGGCCTGCCTTTGTCGCAACTGCTCATTTTCAATTTGTAAGCTTGCTACCAACTCTTTAAGTTCTTTAATTTCTTCTGCCATAATTACAAGTTCATCCACCCACCACTTCAAAGATCTATTAGAACCACCACTTTAAAGATTTGCTGGAACCACCACTGCTCTGCTTCCGGACCGACCAATCTGCACACAAAACACAAAAAAACATAAACCAAAGAAAAAAACAAAACACAAACACCAATATAGTATTGAAAAATCACAAACTACTGGTCCCGGATGTTCATAAAAAGCAAATGCAAACACCCTACCAACAACGCCAAAAATGTGGCATTACTCATGCCTTGAGAGCATGAATAAATTAAACAAGTTAGTCAGCAACGCCACCCTGGGAATTTCATCCAGAGAATTTACTTTAAGGCCACGCAGGTTCGCTTTGCACTGATTAAAACATCCGGGAGCACTCTTTCATATCATGATAATTTATTTACAGTGAGCTTAAAACATCTTAAAAAAACATCCTTTAATTATGTAAATCATGTGTATCATACCAATTAAATAGACAAAACCCAAAAACCCTTTAAACCCCAAGACACTCAATTACAATAAATACAATGCATTCAGGTTTGCAACAAATATACGGTTCACCATTCCACCGGTGTGGTACTCGCGTTACACCACAGCGACAAGCAGCTGGGCTGCACTGACGTCACACTTGCAGCGCCACTGCAAGGGGAACAGTTGACGACACCACAGTCCGTGTTTCAATCACTCGTGCAGAGCTTCCCCAAACGGAGTCGCCAAGGACTCAGAGTGGACCTCGGAAGATAAATCAGCAGTCTCCGGAAACAGAGCAGCAGTGGTCCCGATGTGGGTGGGGGACCTAAAGAAAGTTAATTAATAACTACTCTTCATATAGCTGCCACAAATAGAGATTACAAGGTTAATTGTTTCCTTACCTGCCAGCTTCACAACCACGTACACACACACACACACCCGCAGCATGAGGGAGCGGAGAAGCGCAGCACCGTGGCGTTTTACCTACAACAACACCTCCATTTAGAGTTTCTGTCTGATATCAGCTATAGTGCAGAGAGTGACAACACCTACCCCGTGAAGGAATCAACACCGGCCCGCACCACGCTCAGCGATGGGTTGCCTTGCACGGCCAACACCCACAGCCATGCGGCAGGAGCAGGAAGACAAACAGTCTGACTGAATGCGGCAGCTGCCTATATACCACGCCCACTTTATCAACTAGACGTTCGCACCAGGAACCCATCAGCCTAATCAGGCATCTCTCTCTACTGCTACATATGTTAAAAATATATTGTTAGAAAAGTTACATATAGCAGCTTTAACTCAAGCTATGTTTATGGACATAAGTAATCGGATCAAACGGCCGAACGGATCAAAAGTCCGTCATGTAAGCACCCCGGTCGGGTTATTTTTTGTGTATTCGGCGTGATCCGACCTAATTTGCGATCCGTTCGAAACGGGTGGTTTACGCCGATCCGTAGCCCGATGTGTGCGCATGTAAACACATGATCTGTTCCTTTTACCGGACTGTGGGAAACTGTCCTGACTGCGCATGTGCGCTGCGCGCACCCCCATCCCTCCCTCCCTCTCCCCCCTCGTGTTTACTTCTCCGCCTGGGCTGGCTAGTGGGTAGATGCTAACGCATGGTGGGGAAGTAAAACTGGTCGGTGAGCGATGCAACATTTGTAATGGAAACGTTAAAATAGCTCAAAACTATCGAACGCCTTGACCGAACGTGTAGTTATTCAAACAAGTACATGAAAAGCTGGAGATCGCTGGAAGAGCTTAAAGCTAAGTGCTACAAAGCTAAAAACAAAAACGGGACAAGTGGCTACGACCCCACCACTTTTTTATTTTACGTGTTGATGAACTGATGAGAGATCTGCCACTTCCAACACAGCAGGCAGCGGTGTGGATCTTATGAGGAGGAGAGGAATCTGAGGAGAGGAAGCTAACCAGGAGCAAAGCATCCTTTCTGGTAAGTTAGACTCTTCAAAACACATTAACCCTCTGTACTGTATTACTTGAGTAATTAGAAACAACAAATATGTAAAAATGTAATTATAATAAGAAATAAGAGTAGCTGTAGGGCTAGCATAGAACTACAGTATACTGTATTGTACATTAAAACTCCAACTAACCAGATAATTAACCTAACACATTTCAACATATCAGGGGTCCAGTTAAACTTTATTTTGTTTGTTTTTCAGATGATGAGTCCAGCTTTGAAGAGGCAGCTGGCAGCAGCACACAACAGACAGTGGCAGGTGATGGTGGCAGGTGATGGTGGCAGGTGGCAGAAGATGCAAGAGTCCCACGTCTTAGGAATCCCAAGAAGTTCACACATGTGCTTTAGAACAACTCAAAACTGATTTGAAAATGTTTCAATTCTCCACAACCATGTTTCTTTGTCCCCTGACAGATCTGTAAATGTATTTTTTACACAGACATTAGGATTGATAGTTTATGGTACAATTAAGATGTCCTAACTTAATACAGTCAGATGGTTTAATAAGGACTCTGAGTTTCTGCATGACTCACAGGATAAAAACACATTTGCTGTTCTATCAGGATACAGAAACATACATTTTGGAAGTAAAATCGATTATTTTGTCACCAATTTTGTTGTCCGAAATCACATGCATACATTGAAATTGTGAAAGTATGTGATGAGTTGTTAAAGAAGTTACTGAATTACAGGTTACTGTAGTTTTTAAATGACCAAAGAAATTTTTTGTTGTTATCATTACAAGATGTGATCTGTGCACATCGTCTGTTTTGTACAAACGTTTTGAACGTTTAATTTTTATGTTTTTCTGATACACCTCAAATTGCACTAAGAATGAAACATGTTTCAAACAAGCAATTTCAACTGTTTACAAGAATGTGTTAAACTGTTTGGTCCATTAAAGAGCTCAGATGTTCACTAGTATTACTTGCAGTTGTTTATTGTGATAATAATTTTATACAAATGTTAACTGCATGTGAACACAAATACATAAGTACAGTATCTTTTTAGAAGAACTCTCCACTGTGACTTCAGAAACCCGTTCATCTCTACCTCCACCTGACAGCGCCAAGGTAAACATTAAATGACTTGTTGAGGAGTCAGACGAGGACAGTTTGCGTATCCTTTGACGAGCCAGTCCAACAGCGGGCACGATCACCAACAATGAAGAGACGGACGTCCTTTGCTTCAATGTTCCTCACAGACTGCAAAAAAGGACATGCCAATATTTAGTGTTCAACTTTTTATTTGTTTAAAGTTATGGTTCAAACAAATTTTATTTGAAAGAAAACTTTACATCTAAGTATGTCTTCTGATATACTTAGCTGTAATAGTTGTAAAATTAAATACAATATAGTAAATGTTAGCCTTACATTTTGGCAACATTTAACTATTTGTTTAAAGACATGGTTCAAACATTTTATTTTAAATAAAACTTTACAGCT
>JBBPBX010078644.1:0-16577 GCA_038048925.1 Garcialebias charrua
ATATGTATGTATATGTATGTATATATATGTATATGTATGTATATGTATATATTATATATATATATATATATGTATGTATATGTATGTATATGTATGTATATGTATGTATATATATATATATGTATATATATGTATATATATATATATATAATGAACCTGAAAAAGCCACAGGCAAAGCAGAATGTTCAAAAAAGAAACAAGATCATCCATTTTGGTTGTGTGTTCCCAACTCTTCTTCTAATTAGTGGTGGTTAGTAAAGAGCTTAATGTAGCACTAGCACCACCAGCTGGTTAGGAGCGTTGATATTAATGATCCACCCACTGCAGGAGAACTACCCGCCCACTGCAGGAGAACTTCACGCCCACTAAAGGGGTCCTAATGTGCGCAGTGGGTACAGAAATAAACCGGTCCCATAGGAACTGGCCCAAACAAGCCCCAATGGGACCTTACAGGAACCAGACCTGTTGATAAGAGGCATAAGAGAGCTTCTTGAGCCTTCTTTGATGTCTCTGTTGTTCTGGTAGAAACAGGCTAAAGTAAAAGATCATTTTTAGTCACATTACAAAACAAATAAACTCCTTCACATTCAGAAAAAGTGCATTAGCACAGCATTCATTTATCTTCCAAACTATTTTAACATAAATACCTTTTGGAGGTGAGCAGGGAAACTAAAGACAGAAGGAACAGCTCCATCTTTGAGCCGCACTGTCTGACCCGTTCTGTCAAAGTCTTCAGGTTTGAAATTAGGGATGCTCGATGTTGACTTTTTTGCCGATATTCGATATGCCGATATTGTTTAACACTTAATTTCCGATTACGATATTAACCGATATTACAAACCGATATTAAGGTGAAATTATATATCTCCTGTCAGGGACATTTTTTCTGCTTTATTGTGTTGCCCCACTGGATACATTCCATAGGCAAACAGTCTGTAGAAAATAAGAACCATTTCAACTGAAGTTATGGAAAAACTGCCATATTAATTAAAAAAAAAATCTTAAAGAATAGGTTGGATCATGCTCTCCCTGAGATAATCCTGACAATACCCACTATAGCTAGGACAAATTTGACTTAAATAAAATTAAACATTGTAGCTGTAAAAGTGCTTGGAACATTCATTCATTCAACCTTTATTTATACAGGCTAGCCTCGTTGAGTCACGGGGACTCATTTACAAGAGGGACCTGTCTCACTCACACCAAACAACCATCCACTCTCTCACTCACACCTAGGGTCAATTTAGAGTCACCAATCAGCCTAACAAGCATGTTTTTTGGTCTGTGGGAGGAAACCGGAGTACCCGGAGGAAACCCACGCATGCACGGGGAGAACATGCAAACTCCACCCAGAAAGGCCCCGGACCGGGATTTGAACCGGCAACCTTCTCGCTGAGAGGCAGCAGCTCTACCAGTTGTGCCACCGTGCTGCCCAATGTAATGTCAACTAAAATAACAAGTAAAATGTACAGCCTACTATAATTTTTCATTGTTAAATAAAATGTGGCTGGCAACAATAACATTTTGAAAACTGCACATTTCTATGAGGTACAAACAACACTTGAGAAATGAGGTAAACTGCAAAGAAAAGAAACAAAAGTGCACAAATATGGACAGCCTTGGCTGCCCATCACTTGGCCATACAGTCATTGAAATTATAAACTCGGCTCAATCAGCCCTGCTCCATATGAGCAAAATCAAAAAGATGCTATATCAAAGTGGTGTGCAATAAAAACAGAAAGGCACACAGTTTCAGTCCAGACCTTTCAGATTAGAAAATAAAGTCCTTTACACAGTTGAATTAGGCTGAAAGATTGATGAGCCCATTTAACTGGCCATAACTATAATTAAAAAAAACAGTACTTTACAGGTACAGTACAAAACAGATAAATAAAAATATAATTTCTTACTTTGAGCTGATCAAGCTTGTCTCGTCTGTTAGCACGTCCAAGCACGTCGGAGCTCCGTACCTTGTGCTACTCCTGCTGTTTAGTGGAAGGACTGTTAGCTTATTAAGTCCATACATTTGAAGCCATAAAAAGAGTTTACTTTAATAAACTTACCGAAAGCCGTTTCTCCGCGGTGTTCGTTCATCCAAAACAAGCTGACAGCGTTAGCTGTTGTTAGCCGCCGCCATTAGACCTGCACTCATTAGCTCCGTGCTAACGAGTCCATCCATCCAAAAAAGGCTGTCAGAGCTGCTTCTCCACGTTAGCTGGGTGTTCATCTGACATCTCACGCCAAAAATACACTACACGCGTTGCAGCTCCGCCCCGCTCCGGTCCGACCTCCGCAGCAAATACGCACCCATTATAATCAATGACAGAGTTTACACTGGCTCCGCACGGCGGCGGCGAGCTGCGGAGAGCGGACGGCAGTCCGTCAAAATTAGAAATTTTTCTATTTCTGCCGGACGCCGGAGCTGTGCCGGAGTCAACTTTTGAAGATTACGTCGCACCAACAGGAAAAGGAACGAGCACAACTTCCGTATTTACAAAATAAAATCACCACGGGCGGACTAATCCTAGCTCTATACGGATTTATTTGTACAAAAATGCTGTCAAACTATCATTTATGACTACGCCTACAAACGCAATACAAGAAACAAAAAGAAATACAAGAAATAAATAAAGTATTTTATTCTGAAATGTAATACATCACTTCCTGTTGCTCAAACCATGTCCTGTCGCTCATTTACGAGAGAATATCAAGGCAGCAGTCTCTACTTTTGTTCTCTTTCTTCCACCGAGTGAATTGTTTTGTTCTGACTTACTTATTTATCACTTGATTTATCGCGCAATCTCGCAATTCCCGCGCATGCGTCTCGGAGCGGCGCATCCACTCGGACCTGAGCTGAGCGCAGGTAATGGAAATTGGACTCGCTCAGCTGCGAACTGCGGAGCGGGGCGGAGCGGAGCCGCGTGTAGTGTATTTTTGGCGTTAGGCTGCTAGGCAGACATCGAGACGAGCTCCCGGCCGCCGCGCGTTGGTTCGGTTCGGGTGGACCGCGTTAGCTGTTGTTAGCCGCCGCCATTAGACCTGCACTCATTAGCTCCATGCTAACTAGTCCATCCATCCAAAAAAGGCTGTCGGAGCTGCTTCTCCACGTTAGCTGGGTGTCCATCCGACATCTTAGGCTGCTAGGCGGACATCGAGACGAGCTCCCGGCCGCCGCGCGTCGGTTCGGTTCTGGTGGACCGCGTTAACTGTTGTTAGCCGCCGCCATTAGATCTGCACTCATTAGCTCCGTGCTAACGAGTCCATCCATCCAAAAAAGGCTGTCGGAGCTGCTTCTCCACATTAGCTGAATGTCCATCCGACATCTTAGGCTGCTAGGCGGACATCGAGGCGAGCTCCCGGCCGTCGGTTCGATTTGGTGTCTCTGGGTCCGCTTAGCATTTAGCGTTGAAGAGTGTAAACCGTTATAGCAAGAGTGGGCTAGCCACTGTCACCAATCGAGCGCCGGTAAATGTCTCTGGACCCCAAGCGTTGTTGCCAAACCCAGGTGTTATTTTATCGGGCTTTTGTTATCGGAAGAGAAACCGATACCGATATGAAGAGATTTTACATTTTTATGCCAATATCGGTCCGATAATATCGGTAGGCCGATATTATCGGACATCCCTATTAAAAACAATTATTTGTTTGATAAAAATTATAGCAAATATGTGTCTGAGCTGAACTTTTTCTTAATAAATGAACGTAATTGTGAAATGAGCTGGATTTAAAAATGTGTTTCGCTAGCTACCGGTACGTCTGATGAAACCAAACGTGCACGCGCAGCACCGGACATGCAGTAGCAGCGAACAGACCTGCATGTACCAGTATTTTAGGATAACCACCTCAAAAAATATATTTGTTAGCTGACTTTTTTTAAGAGTGTGTCTCAGTTTAATTTTTGTTAATGAATGATTAGAAATCAGCTTATTTTAGAATGTAAACACCAACATCATTAAAAATTAACTCCAGAAACGCCTGAAAAAATTTGTTGGCTGCCTTTTTTGTAAGAGTGTATCTCAGTTTAATTTTTGTTAATAAATGATTACAAATCAGCTTATTTTTGAATGTAAATAACACCAACTCGCTTTCGTGCCCCTGTTGACCCGCTTGGATCGCTTTATGGCTTTGATGACTCCCTCCGAGTTCCTCCAGCCCCGGATCACTTTCTCGCTGACCCCGTACTGGCAGTCAGCGGCGCGGTTCCTGTGGACCACGGCAAATTTCACCACCTCCAACTTGAATTCTGCCGTGTAGGACTTTCTTTTGGGAGGCATGGCTGCTGTTGTCTTCTGGTTCTCTCTCGTTCTTGTTGTTGTGCTCGCTGTATCTCCTCACTCACTCTCAGAGATGTCGGTTGGGTGATGGGGTTTTATGCTCAATACACAAACGGTAACGCCTCCAGGCACGTCTGTAGGTACTGTACCAGTAAACAGACTACAGGTCTCTTTAGCGCCCATAGCAGCCGAAAGTGGTACTACCATGCGCCCCTATCAGCCGAAAGTGGTACTACCATGCGCCCCTAGCGGCCAAAAGTGTTACTACCATGCGCCCCTAGCGGTCAAAAGTGGTACTATCATGCACCCCTAGCGGCCAAAAGTGGTACTACCATGCGCACCTAGCGGCCAAAACTGGTAATGCACTACATGCGCCCCTAGCGGCCGAAACTGGTACTGCACTGCCTGCGCCCCTAGCAGCCGAAACTGGTACTACCATGCACCCCTAGCGACCGAAAGTGATAACAAGCCATATATAGGTCGCACCTGAGTATAGGTCGCAGGCCATGAAAAAAAAAAACGATAAAAAGGTGCGACCTATACTCTGAAAAATACGGTAGTCGCTTCGGTGTATAAGTCACAGAACTTGCAAATTTATGCAAAAAGGTAATAATAATAATAATAATGAATTCAATTTGTAATGCACTTTTCATTAATAAAAATCTCAAAGTGCTACAATGTGTAACAAGGTAAAGATAAAAAATAAAACAAGTGATAAAATCAAATAAAATCAACAATAATATCGACTAAGATCAAAGATAAAATCATGTAGATTTAGGCTTGCTTAAAAAATAAATAAAATAAAACAAGTGATAAAATCAAGTAAAATCAATAAAGATATCAGCTAAGATCAAAGATAAAATCATGTGGAGGCAGAATAGGCTTGCTTAAAAAGAAAAGTCTTAATGCCGCTTTTAAAGTCAACCAGTGACTGTGGAGCTCTCAGGTCATCAGGGAGGGAGTTCCACAGGCGGGGGGCAGCCACACAGAATGCTCGGTCTCCCATGGTCCTCAATTTGGTCCGAGGAATATGAAGTAAATTACTGTTCTGTGACCGTAGAGACCGGGTGGATGAATATGGTGCAAGAATGTCCTTTAGATAGTCAGGTGAAGTGCCGTGCAAGCATTGATGGGTAATGAGAGCAGTTTTATATTGAATTCTGTAGGTGACAGGAAGCCAATGGAGGTTATGGAGAATGGGTGTAATATGATCAAATTTGCGAACTCTCAACAGAATCCTAGCTGCACTGTTTTGAATATATTGAAGCTTCTGAATGTTTTTGCCAGGGATACCAATACATAGTTCCCAGACACGCCCCAGTATTGCGCAATAGCTCCGTCCGCACCATATCTGTAGGCAGTAGAAAGGCAAAGATGGCGAACAAGCAGACACGAACAACCAGAGCAAATTATACGGACAAAAACACAGCCACCACAGCTTCACCAAGGAACAAGAGAAAATGGCAGTGGTCGGAGTTAAACACAGCTTTAAATCCAAAAAAGATGTGTAAACTGTCTCAATCATATCTAACCAGCTAAATAAAGGTTTAACTAAAATAACACACAGCCAGCACAAACACCAAGCTGAACGACCAGAACCAGCACTTTTGAGTGTTACCGTAGCATGTTGTTAGCACTGGAGCGGAGGGTCCCTCGCTCAGGTCAGACGGCGTGGAACCATCGCGGTTGCGGGGGCGCGTCCCATGGGACCGACGCGTCGCCCGAACGACTTGGCTCCAGTCCTCCTTTCCCCACTGGGGTGGTCTCCATGCCGGTCCGGAGGACCGGCTTGGACCGTGAGGAGGCCATTGTTGCGTTAGCGAGATGCTAAGCTAACCACAGCATGCAAGACGGTGTCGTTAAATAATGAAAAAAAAAAACAGCTCTAACACACAGACAGTTGTACTCTAACATTGTTTCACAAAATGATTTATGTAGAATATTTTGTTTACCGGCCAAAAGCAGATGTCTTCAGAGCAGATCCAAGCAGAGTTGGGGCTGCAAGCTGCAGCTGTGAGCTCCTCCGATGAGATAAATCCTTCATGTTTACTTTTTTTTTTGATTGAGTGAAACCTGCGCGTTGCCCAAACGTCTACCCGACTGGAACACCCACTGACACAACACGAAGTAACCATTGTAATTAATTAGAAATTAACAAAAAAAACAACGTGAAAAATGGACATCCATTTGAATGCGCTCAAACTGCAGCTAAACCTACAAGTGGGAGGGTCAAACAGGACAACCCACAGATGTGACGTCACATGGGAACTATGTATAAACAGGGAGTTGCAGTAGTCGAAAAAGGTGCGACTTATATGGCGACAAATGCGGTATACTGTAAGGCTCAGTACTAATCATTGGCTGAACAGCTCAGACTTGTTTTTGAGCACAGCTGCTGCCTACTTTGGGTAAATTGAATCTTGGAAAATTGTAGTTTTTCAGTGAATAATTATATGAATTTTTTTTTCACAATATTAAAAAGGAGTAATCCACTCTCATTCTTTCAATGTCACAGAATATAATTGAAATTCTTGCTCAACAACAACTAACAAGACATTTACTTCTGTTTCATTTAATGAATATAGAAATATATTGAAAGCTTCATCTCCAACAACTCACAGGTTCCAGCCTAGTTTGCTCATCTTCCTCCTGTTTGCATCCCACTCTAGTCGAGCTGCACACTGAGCACAATGAGGCAGACTACGATCCATGTACACAGCTTGCGTACCACAGAAGGCTATGACGTTTTGCACACGAGAGCTATGTGAACTGGCCATTCAAGGACAACAAAACAAGGCTACCGAGGGGGATAGTAAATACATTACAGCACGCTTCAGTCCTCCAGAGTTCACCTGGCAGGGTTGAGTCTGCATTTAGACCAGACTCAAGCTGGAATAACCGCACACACGGCACTCTAGAATGACATGAAGGGAGAACAGCTGCATTGTGGGAGCCAGCGCGCCACCTCACAGACTTCTGCCCACTGCGTGACCTGAGTGGGAACAAAATGGGAGGTTCTCCGTCTTCTGCCCATGTCTGCATGTTTGTTTGTGTGACTGAATCTTCTGGAGCTAAAACTGTTCTTGGAAAGAAGTGTGTTCTTCCAGAAAACCTTTTTTTTCCCCTCATTGTGCCATACCAGTGCTGTTGGACTGCTTAGCTGCAGGCGTTACTCACGTGTTGGTTTAAGGAGGTGGTGGGAACTGCACTGTGGTGGCACGCAATGATAGATTTGACTCATCAGGACAGATTCTGGACAATCCTTGTTTGTCAATGGGGAGCTTAGTATTGTTTTACAAAGGGTTTGGTTAAACTACCAGTGCAACGTTAAGTTTATCACAATGGCTTGAACAGCATCTAACATCCTGTACTGTGTGTGTTGTTGCTAAGCAAATTAAAATAAACACATGAACGACAGAGTTTGACCTGCAGGGCCCCGTTTGGTTGCTGCTAAGGTTCAGTGTCTCCATTAAGCTCGCAGAGCGCAGCAGCCTATAGGAAACAGAACTGAGGAGTCCAGGAGGAGACCTTCTCTTCCTCATGGGTCTGACAGTGAAGGCTGGAGCGTCCTCAGCCCGAGCATCCTGTCTCTTTCTGCAGCTCCTACACTAGGTAGCCTGATGAGATCTGTCATGTGGGCCAGTGAGGCCCAGCAAGTTATACAGTTTTTAAAAGGCTCCCACCCACTCGCACACAAACATGCACCGTAAACTCTTGTATTCACACAAAAAGCACATAACCCAAGAGAGGAAGACGGGTGGGTTTGAAAACAACCTCGTCTTGTATGTGAGTACCCAATATCATCAGAATTGGATGAATGCAACTTTCGTTTGCCTTATTTTGACCAGAAGAAAAAGCTAAATTTCTGCAGTTTTTAATCTGTGCCACTGTATCTGATTGTTGTGTATTACTAAACAGAACAGTGCTCTGCAGCCCTGAGTGAAACACAAAACAGATTTAAAGGCGAAAAAATCACTGCATACAATGATCACCGATCGTGGGGGTTACGTTCCAGAAACCCCCCACGGGTAGATGAAAATCCACAAAGTAGCAGCATTACCGTACTTTATGCCATACATGTCGCACCAGTCCAAATATGTCTA
This sequence comes from Garcialebias charrua, assembly GCA_038048925.1. NCBI lineage: Eukaryota > Metazoa > Chordata > Actinopteri > Cyprinodontiformes > Rivulidae > Garcialebias > Garcialebias charrua. The sequence goes on from JBBPBX010078644.1 coordinate 8,378, forward strand.
ATAAAGTGGGAAAAAAACATACATACGTAAAAACGCATATATGCATGCAGAAGAGGATTTTAAAAATAATTTAACAAGATTAACACTTAAAAACAATTATTTGTTTGCTCGACTTTATAGCAAAGGTGTGTCTCAGTTGAACTCTTCCTTAATAAATATATTTTAATGGTCAAATCAGCTGAATTTCACCTGGGCATCACGGCAAAATGCAGCTGATTTGACATTTGCTCCAGGAGTTCCGCAGCGAGACGAAGGTGGCTTGGTATGGCAAGCCAAGTGTCTCATTAATAGACACTTTTACCTATTAATGGGACACTGGGCTTGCCATATTCGTCGAGGGCCCTCTAGTGGCTGAAAATTATAATGTTTAATATTTTCCATGTCAGAATGAATGAAATCGTCAAATCTCAGCCAAAAATTGGATTATAAAAATGGGATAAAAAAACATAAATACAGTACATCGCAGTCGCAGGCATGCTAATTTATGCAAAAGGTGGGACATAATGTGAAAAGTACGGAATATTTATTTTATTATATCTAATTGAACATGAATAGAAAATACAATAAAACACACAAAACTTTATAGTTTAATTAAAAGAACATGCTCCATGTCTTGTTGCTGTGTTTTTCTAAACTGCTAAGGTTTGGAAATGACTGTTGTGTTTTATCCCTGTTTTATTTGAAGACATTTTATTGGTGCAGCTCTAAGCCACCATCATGTTAGGTCACTCTGTCTTTGTAGTCATTTTACATCCCTATCAGTAATAATCACATTTTATTTGCTCCGGCAAAATTGTGGCACAGTGTGGTTCCTAATAAACCAACCTCATCACAATTTGTTTTCAGTGTTCATGAAGCTGCAGATGTTCTTATATCACAAAGTTTACTCTTTATTCTTTATTTTATTTGTATCTTTAGGAGTAGATCAGACTTTTTAACTTTTCTCCTCATCATTTCCATTTAAAGCCTGACTCAAGCCTGTCTCTTCTGTAAGAATGAGCAACTCCTAATGATCAGGTCACTTTTCAGCCCAAAGAAACTAGATGTTAGATTATTTATTCTTTGTTGACAGGAAATAACTCATTGTAGAAAGTGAATTTTGGTTGTGAAAAATGCTGGCATGCACAGTAGCCGTGGATCTTTTGCTAAAGCCGGACCAAAGTAATGTTCTGCTCTTCATTTCTTCCAGCTGTTATCCCTCTGACCGACTCTGAGCACAAGCTGCTGGCGCTCCATTTTGCCGTGGATCCTGGCAGAGATTGGGAGTGGGGAAGGGATGACAACGATAACGCCAAGTTAGCCAGGTAACCTCATCCCTCAGCAGATGTTGTCTAACAAAAAGGACGTGGAGGTGCTCCACGGAGCGCGAGCGCAAACTGCAGGCTGGGGCAGATCTGTCAGTCTGGCTGCAAGGCTCTGTGCAGAGGATTTAATTCTGATTATGAGCTCTGGGTTTCTGTCACTTCAAAGAGAAAGAAGCGAGAGGACAATTTGTGAGTCACGTCAGGAATCTGTTGTGTTTCCAGGGAATGGCCTAAAAAAAAAAGCAGCAACACCCTCTCTGAGTTTATAAGAGCTTATTTAAGGGCTTCAGTTTCAAATTCCATTCATTCAAGTGTTCAGATAATTCTTTAAAAAGCTGAAATTTGAACTAGACCATCATAGAAAAAAATCTTGAAGCACCAGTTCACATAGTCTCATACTGCATTGCAGTTATTGTCAATTGATGAGGTTTCATTAAATTGTGACTGTAGACCTCTGAGTGAATTTCTTTAAAACATTTGTAAAACATCAAAAAAGGCGTTCAATACAGAACAACTGGACTTTATTTGTAGCAACAAGACGTTTCGCTTCTCATCCGAGGAGCTTTCTCAATTCAGTGAGGAGACAGTTAGACTTCTCCCTCTCACTGTCTCCTCACTGAATTGACAAAGCTCCTCGGATGAGAAGCGAAACGTCTTGTTGCTACAAATAAAGTCCAGTTGTTCTGTATTGAACGCCTTTTTTGATTTTATCATGTCCTGGACGACTGAGAATCTTCACCAGCATTTGTAAAGCATGTCATGAAATATGTGAAATTGAAAATAAAAATCAGTTTTTTCTTTTTACAGTCTAATCCTGTCTCTGGAGGCCAAACTTAACCTGCTGCACAACTACATGAATGTTACATGGATCCAAATCCCTTCTGAAACAAGGGTTAGTATTGCCTCGCATGCGTGTTGTGTTTGTCACGGTTATTTAACCACTGGAGAGGCTCACTCGTTCCAGATGTTCTTGAGACCCCAGAGTCCAATCAGTCAGTTTAATTTAGTGTCAGAATGCAATAACCTCTCATGTTTTTGGATGGGCTGGTGAGTCATCTGATATGGAGCAACGTGGAGCTTTTTGAATAATTTCTGAGAATTTATGTGAAGGGAGTTTCGTTGGATTGCGCCACTTCTAAAACTGTTTTGTGCTTGCTCTCTCTCAGGCTCCCTTGGCTCAGCCAGAGTCTCCCACAGCCTCTGCAGGTGAAGATGTCCAGTCTCTCGCCGAGTCCATGGACTCCGACCGCGAGTCTGTCGGCAGCAACTCAAACGTCAATACGGGCAAGCCCAGCAAGGAGAAGGACAAAGAAAAGCAGCGCAAAGACAAAGACAAGAGTCGAACTGATTCTGTGGCCAACAGACTCGGAAGCTTCAGTAAAACACTTGGTATCAAGCTGAAGAAGAACATGGGAGGTCTTGGGGGACTTGTGCATGGCAAGATTAACAAGTCCAACTCTGGCTCAGGCCGTAATGGGGACAACGGAGGGGAAAAGGCAAAGAAAAAGGAGTCCAAACCAACTAAGGGAAGCAAGGAGGAGTCGGGCCACTCAACCAGCTCCACATCCACGTCCTCAGAGAAAGCCACCAGTCCCTCCCCTACAGATGGAGAGAGACCCTCTAGCTCCTCCCCAACAGACAGACAGGACAGTGCAGGGAAACACTCAGGGGATAGGACCCTGGAAAGCTGGAGGTACAGCACAGATGTCAAGCTCAGCCTCAACATCCTGCGGGCTGCCATGCAGGGGGAGCGCAAGTTCATCTTCGCGGGCCTCCTGCTCACTAGCCATCGACACCAGTTCCACGAGGAGATGATCAGCTACTATCTCACCAACGCCCAGGAGCGCTTCAGCCAAGAGCAGGAGCAGAAGAGGAAAGAGGCCGAAAAGAAGCCCCCCACCACTAACGACGTGGCAGCGAAGAAGCCGGAACACGAGTGCACCTTCCACAAGGAGAGGTCGGACAGCTCGCCCCCCGAGAGCTGCTCTCCCGTCCTGCCTCACCACACCTACACCAACTCTCAGCCTCTGCTGGGACTCAAGGCGCAGGGCAGAAACAGTCCCACTCCCACAGCCACGCTCGTTTCTGTTCCAGCCCCGCCTCTCACCCCACCAATTACCTCCCACCATGTCTCTCACCCAGTCCCGGCGCCTTACTCCTCCCCCAGCATTGGTGCTAAGAGACCTGGGCCTGTTCCCGTGTCTGTCCATTACAGCCATACGCCGCCCATTCAGAGGCACAGCGTCATACATTTACAAGATGTCAACGTGCAATCCTCCATCTTCCAAGACGAGCCCTATAAGCCCGTGGTGGGCACGCTCAAAACATGCGCTACCTACCCCCAGCAGAACCGCACCCTCTCATCCCAGAGTTACAGCCCCGCCCGCCTGTCGGGGGTCCGCACTGTTAACACCATGGAAACCCTGGCCTACAACATGCCCGGCGAACACAAGTCCCACACTTACACCAACGGATTCAACGCGGGAGACATTCAGGACTGCCTCAAGTTCGCTGACGAAGACAACGTGTCTCACAGCTGGCTGGGCCAAGAGAAAACCAAAGGGCGGAGCTCTGGAAGCCCTTTGTACTGCTTTCAGCAGCGCCGCTGCAAGAGGGACAACTGCTCCTTCTACGGGAGGCCGGAGACGGACAACTACTGCTCCTACTGCTACAGGGAGGAGCTGAAACGCAGGGAGAGGGAAAGCAAAGTGCAGAGGCCTGTATAGCTACCACCGCCGCTTCCGCCACAACACGGCCTGCAGGAGACTCAAGGGAACGACACCATCTGCACTCTGTGTTTGAAGCTACACGATCGCAAACAGTTTCCATTTTCTTGAGTAATGCTCGTGTGTTCCTGTTCACCCCTCCCTTGTTAGTGAAACGTCTTACTTTCTGATGGGGGAAGCAGAATGTGGAACAGTGAGCAGCTTTGGCCAGATAGTATCATTTTATTTACGTTCCGTCTCATTGAATCTAGTCTTTTACTTGTTTTAGAGTAAAAGTTATCTCTCTGTGGTGTAATTTTCTGTACGTAACAAGAAAGGTCTTTATTTTTTTGAACTACTGAAGAATTGCATCTCATCACGAGGGAACGTTTTAGCTCTTTTAATCGGTTTGACTGCAATATCTGTGCCTGCTTCTTTGAAGTCTTGGCGGGATGTTTCTAGTTGTTTTTGCAATCAAAAAGAAATCAAACGGGGGATTACCGGTAATATTAGACTTTAAAGCAATAAATTGGTGGTTCTTTTTTGCTACACTCACCCCCAATTTTGTCTATGCACCAATAATATGGATCCTGTAGTTGATTATGTCTTGTAAATTGTAAATTGTAAAAGAATGTCACAGTGTGCTTTTTGTAACCAGATTTGACATACAGGAGTTAAAAGTGTGAAAATATTTTAGACTGTAACATTGGATTAGGATGAAATAAGTTGTCTTTTGTTGAGTGTACTTTTGTTCTCGCCAATGTCCGGAGGGTTTTTTTGGGTCAAAATTGGACACCAAACTATTGTGTAAGTCATATTTTCACGTCTTCACATGTAACCCACCTCCTTAAATCCACAAGCACTGCCAAGCTGGCTTACTTAAACCCAAATTCTTGAAATATTCTGTGCCAAACACCGAATGATGTAACGTCAATTGATCTGCTTCTCAAATCCGCTGTGTTCATGGTGTGTTGCTCCGGGTACCCGGTAAATGTGTTTAGATGAGACAAACTGCGAGTCGTGACAGCAGGCTGATGTGTTTTTGTCTGAAGTGTAATAATTACATGTCTCTTTACCTCACACACACCAACAGCACGATGTGCAGTCATGCTAACAGCACCACGTGGTGACGGTCCAGTGTGAGATCGTCCTCCTTCCATTTCTTAGAGGCCGTTAAAAGAAGCACCTGCTGCTACAAGCACCTTCAAGCCTTTGTGATCATTAGTGCTTTAATCAATCAGTGGGATTTAAAAGAATACAATAAAATACAGGCCTCCAAGTGCTTTACGCTCATTTTGACAGATGCAAGTGTTTGTGTTGCTGTTTGTCCCGGTGATGCTTGGATAACATGCCGTCCTTAACCAAGTGTGTCCTGGCCAAGGATGTCCACTGCTCCCTCCGTTTGCTTCTGTCTCTCTCCTGTGCACACTGCAGTGTTGCTCCTCTTTGTTTCTACGTGACTTAGAGTTCATGGACTCTCACCGTGTTAGGACTGTAAGATGTTATTTTGTATTCCTTTAAGAGTTTTACACTAAATTGTTAATTTGCACATTAGATACAGATGTAAATATGGAGAAGAAAATAGTTTATTGTTACAAACGTTGTGTGTGTGTGTGTGTCATTTTGTTACAAAACATACTATTTGTTTTCAGTTGTAAATATACGTGTGTGTATGTTAGATGTATTTTAGTGGGGTTCAGTGGATAGGCTATGAACAGTTAATATCTTACCTGTTATAGATAACTCTTTCTGAAAGTTGCAGCGTCTGAGTGGACAAGCTGAAACAGGTAAGTAAACGGAATTTTAATGAAAGGTGGAGACGAGCATGACATCCTAAAAACACTTGAATTCACAGATTCAGAACCAAGAAGAAAAAAACAACATAAAAACAGTTTAAAACTGTATCAGCAAAAATCAAGCAGCCAGATTCCAAGAAGCAGAATCATGATAGAAATAATTAAATCCACTCGGGAAAAAACAGCCTGACCTTTAATAAAAACCCACAATACCACAAAAGCGTGACACTTTGAGCGACACTCAGTTTAAAAAAAACTTTAATTCCGACCCGACTGATGAGCTAATGGCTAGTCTGAGCCAGATAAAGGTGTGGTGTCTTTAAAACAACTCAATTTTTTAATTGTGTTTTTTTGTGAGTGCTGTTTTATAGCTCTTTACATCACCTTTGGTTTAACATTACAGTGTTATTTATTTCATTCTGCTGCACTTCCTGTATAGGAAAATCATAATATTCTGTCTTTCACTGTACATCGGGACATTTATTTAAAATGGCAGCACTCCCAGTTTATCCTTTTCAGTTCATTCAGAATAAAATGTAATTTTTTTTCTTAGCTGACGCTATTCAAACAAATTTTCGTCATCTTTCCATTCCACAGTACCCTATTTCAAAAAAATTAACTATCCCTTTAACACTTTTGCTAATATTTGATGTTCTTGTCAAAGATTGTACAGTATTACTAATGGACCTAAAAGCAGCTGATACTGTGGCTGGAACTACTTTATAAGTAGGCTTACAATAGTTCATCCAACATGGCTGGTATGTTTCTAAAACACAAGTGTCTTGTATTCACTCATCCTGCTGTATCAGCACTTAAAATAACACATCATCAAACCAATCAACAGCAGATCACATTTGAATTAGATTAAAGAAATGAATTATTTCCAGCTTATTTGGGAAAAGTTCACAATGTATGTGCAGACAGGGCCAGCTCAGCCAAAGAGGACATTAAATTACAATCCAGAAACATAAAAATATGTAATGGATTTATTCTCCATCACCTTTTTTTTTTAGAATCATTTCTGATGATGGTATAAAATGATTCATGACATCAAAATACATGCAGTTGGATTCCTTTTTACTTTATGGGGGATGTCGATTAAACTAATTTATGTAAAAAAACAACCTCCGTCTGACTTTTGAAACAGGGGTGTGTCGTGAAAAACTGGTAATTAGTGGGCTTCTTGGATGAGTCAAACAGAACAGCGTGAGGAGAAATTTCTCACTAAAACTAGTTTTGGGGGTTACAGAGTTAAGGATGTTGTGCGAGCTGCCAAGTAGGATAGCATTCCAGGCCAAGAAAGAAAGAAAAAATTATAATTCCTCCAGAGACACTTTGTTGGCAGGAAGACTGACGTCAAGCTGCAAAACAAGGATGCAAAAAGAAGGGTACAGTGCTTTCTGCTTGTGAGTTTATTAGAAAAATTATAGTAAACACTCAACAAAGTGACACACATAATTAGAACGTTTTTTATTCTTTCAACATTTATTGTTACAGCTTCATTTATTATTATTTTATTAATGCAAGGAACACTGCTATAAGATGGACATTGCTACTTTGCCTTTGGTCATAATGTTATGGCTAATTGATAAATGCATTTAAAACCACCAGCAAAAAATGTAACTGGCAAAGGTTCTGTTACATTAATGTCTATAAGCAGAGCAATAAAAGACAAGAAGGGGTTCATTACGTTGTGTTACCTATTAAAAAATTATTTAGCGTGAAAATGGAAACGTCATCATTCAAGATACTAAATACTGTATTCAAAGTTTATGAGTTGAGACAAGGCCAACGTGATCATTAAGTCTTAAAGGTGCAGTGCATTAAAATAACTGACCTGAATTTGGGGATAAGCTGTTCTGAGAAACTCAACAGCAAAATCAGTTTCTGTCCAACTTTATGTTTACGTTTTCTCTCAGACTGAGTAAATGTTTTTAATGATCCTATTCCAGATTGTGTCTGATATGGGTTCCTCCAAGTCCGCTTTCCATTTCAGTTTAAGGGAATCCAAACTGGACTCAAGGTATGAGCTGAGCAGTGTATAAGGGCCCCCTTGGTATCAGAATCTCACTCCCAAATCTCAGCCACAAAACGTTTAGAGGGGTACAAAAGAAATCTGAAAGTTATGCACCATAACTCATGTTCCCTGAAGGAAGGGAACGAGGTGCAACACTATTGCTATGGGAATTGCGCCCCCGCGCGATTCTGAAGGAATACATTCACACCTTTACGGCAGTGGGCGTCACCTCAGAGGCCCCGCCCTCTGGGTACTTAAGACGCTAGCGCCCATCCAAACGGTCACCAAGTGCACTTCACCGAGCTTTGGCATTGAAAAGGGCCAACTGTGTATGAGTTATGGTGCATAACTTTCAGTTCCCTTTATCAGTCAGGTCAC
>JBBPBX010078645.1:0-16577 GCA_038048925.1 Garcialebias charrua
TTCCGCAGCAGACTCCCTGGGGGGGCGAAGGTTCTCCTGGGAATGCCCACCCGGAGAGCTTCAGCCTGTTTGCGCCTCTGGTCCAGCTTGGTCTGAATTCGATCCAGAGCTTTCCCAAACAATCCCGCCGGTTCTATCGAGTGGTGGAGAAAAGGCACCTTTTGTCCCTCGGGGAGATCAGTTAAAGTCATCCACAGATGGCGTATCGCGATGACCACTTCGGCCATGCCTTGAGCAACAGCAGCTGTCCCCATCATGCGGAGCACAAAGTCTGTTGCCTTGCGGGCTTCATCCAGCAAGTCAGCGGCAGCTTGTTTGTCCGTTGTTACCTGGAGCTGTTGCAGTTTTTCAGCCAGGTAGGCTTGCATCAACGCGGACGCGTGATCGCGCGCGCCACGAGTCCCTGAGCCCCGTAGCATTTCTCGAGCAGAGAAGCCGAAGCTCGACAGGCTTTGCTAGGGAGAGTTGGTTTCGTCCCGGATGACTTGGGGGCCAGGTGAGATGCCAGCGTGTCCTCAATTTGAGGCACGTTGGCTAATCCCGCCTCATCCATTCCGTCCACGTCGAGAAACTGCGAGATTGGTAACAGCATGGGAGCTCTAGGCTGAGCCCAGGCGCGAGTCAGTTCTGTGAGGAAGTCCGGGAACACGGGCATCCTTTGCCTCGTGGCGGCCTACTGCTTTGAGTAAAAATAGTTTCCTGCCAACCTCGTGACCTGTTGACAAGGCAAAGGTTCCGGCCATGGGATTTGCAGCGCGTCCGTTGCTCTATGACACAGGTCGAACAGAGCAGGGATGGAAAAGTCAGATTCCGGGAGCACAGGTACCAGGGTACGGAGAGATCTTCTCCCTGTTCCTCGTATTTGATGTCTGCGTCCTCCGCGGAAAATTCGCCTGAGGCTGAAATCGAGATCTCGTCCTCGTTCATCATGCCTTGTGTGTTGAATTCGACTGTTAAGTCCACCATGGGAGTCAGCACGTCAGGGCTGTCACTCCATTAGACTTGTGTGCTGTCATCCAGAACCATGTTCTCGAGCTCCGGAGTGGGAGTGAGGGGCTCGGTGTTGTCTAGGTCCGCTGGCGCTGCAGTGGAACCCATGGCCTTGGCGACGAAGTCCGCCCGGTGCCTCCTCACCGCCTCCAGCATCTGGCTGCAGTGTGGGCAAGAGTCGGGCACATCCAGCGCCATTTTTGCATGTAACATCCCCAAGCAGACGGGACAGGCCTCGTGGGTGTCCGTCGCTGCGAGGGAGAAACCACATCCGCTAGGACAGGCGCGCGAGGTTGGACTCGCCGTCCTGCTGGTTTTCCGTGGAAGTCTTGTCTTTCGCTTTCCTTTCTCCGGAGGCATATCCGAGATAAGGCGAGCGAGTCCTTCCAGAATCCTTTTCCTTTTATCTTTTTGAGACGTCTCCTCCGTCGCGTCGCTTTCGCTGGCTAGCCCGCTACAAATTAGCAGGGGTAGCGGTGTGACGCAGTTAGCGCCGTCGAGCGAAGCAGTCTGCGGAGAGAGGAGAAGAAAAAACTTTGGGGTTAAGATAAAATGGGCCGGACTAGCTTTCGCTAGCCCAGCAGTACGCAGGAATAATTCTCCGTACGCTCTGTGTAGGGAACAAGCTCACCTCTGGTTGAGCGATGAAGCAACAGAGAAGTCCCGCGAAGAGAGGTAGTTCAGGTTTAAGCGAGGTGAAGGGCAATAAGAGAATGATGGATGGGCGTCAGCGGCTTAAGTACCCAGAGGGTGGGGCCTCTGGCGCGACGCTGACGCCCTTGCTGTAAAGGCGTGAATGTATTCCTTCAGGTAATCGCGCGGGGCGCAATTCCCATAGCATATGTTGCACCGAGAGACATGACTGAAAGCGAACTTGTCTGGGGTGAAGTTGGTCCTTTTGTCCAAATCTTTGTCTTGTAGAAGTCGTTTTTTTGACGGTTTCTACTGCTTCAGAAATGGGTATGCAAGTGAAAAGAGAAGTCACATCATACGATACAAGAGTTTCGCCCGGGGTTAGCTTCAATGTTGAACTTTGTTGGCAAAATCAATGGCGTTCTTTATGTGATGAGGTGTGTTTCCAACAAGAGGAGCTAAAATACCAGCCAGATGTTTAGCAACATTGTATGTCACTGAGTTCATGCTGCTGATGATGGGTCTGAGAGGTGCATCTTCTTTGTGTATTTTTGGTAGGGGTGGGCCATATCGTCTCGTTTACGATAATACCGGTGGATTTTTTGACACCGGTGAAAAAAATTATATCGCGGCATCCTATGATGACGTCATTTGACTGCGTCACTTTGCGATAACGGTGGTTTTGTGGAGGAACGCGGACCGCGTGAAGCAGCAGACAGCAGCCGGTGTTCCGTGGAGACTGCCTTCATGTGGAGATGCCCTACATTTTGTTAATACGCATGCGCGCGCACACCGCGAGGAGGAGGAACGAGCTAGCATTAGCCTCATAGTTGCATCCTCGTAGCTTCACCGGGCAGCCGGCTTTGTGCGATCAGAGGTCCCTGGAGCTCGCCTCGATGTCGGACTGGAAGCCGAAGACATCGGGGGACAACGAGCTAACTTGGAATAATAAAGCCGACAACCTTTTAGGAGGTGCGTGCAGCTAAACCGGACTGCCCGGAGCTGCGGGTTCGGGGGCTATAAATGCTAACAGCTGAAGGCGGCGCGCACAGACTGCGGCGTCGGTAAGTTATTAAAACTTTTTCTGTCTCCAACTGTATGAAGTTAGGATACTAACAGTCCTTCCTGTAAAGGGTTTAAACTGCGTGGTGCTACAGAAAGCTGCGAAGCTCAGACGTAACGCAGCGGTGCTAACAACTGGAGCTAACAGCTGGAGCTAACAGGCAAACTGATGACAGAAGCTGCCGCTTAAAGTAAGAAATTATTATTTTTATTTACTGTATGCTCTTTTAAAATGTGTTAAAGTGTTAGAATAGTCATTACCGCACACCTCAGTGGCGGCTGGTGCGGTATATATATTTTTGCTTGTTAAATATGAATATATTTTTTTGTATTCTGGTGACTGTTTATGAAAAGTCATTTTGAAATTACACATTTGTTTGGTTGATTCAATAAAAGGAGAAAATGTGAAATATCGTCTGATATCGTTATCGGGGTATTTCAAAAAATATATCGTGATATCATTTTTTGGTAATATCGCCCACCCCTAATTTTTGGAAGTCCATAAAGACAGGGAGTGGCTTCCCCCAGGTACACCTATAATACAATGATTGATTGATTGTTTTCTCTTTTAAGTTTTTACAGATAATCTGTGACTTTCTTTTTAAAGGTGTTAGTTGGGTCCCTCTTCAGGGGCTCATAGGTGTTCCTGTCGCTCAGTAGTGTGGTTATTTTCTCCTGGTAATCAAAAGTGTTAAGGACTACTGTGCATCTTCCTTTGTCAGCTGGTAAAATGGTGATGTTTTGGTCCTGGTTGAGTGATGTTATAGCTTTCCTTTCCTGCGGTGTAAGATTTGAAGGAGGCAGTTTGGCACTGGAGAGGGTAGCTGATATTTTCATTCGGAGTTGTTCTGCCTCTGCTTCTATCAAGTTGTTGTTCCTAATCGCAGATTCAGTGGCCGTGATTAGTTCCACAACAGGTATTTTTTGTGAGGAGATGGCAAAATTCAGTCCTTTTGCCAGCACATTTTTCTCAAGGTCCTGTTAGACAAATTTCTAACGCACTGTTTCTGAGTATTTATGTTGGTGACAACCTCCTTATCTTGACTGATGGCTTGTGATGAGAAAACCGCTGTCTGTTGTAGTTTTAGAAACGTACTTTTTTGACTTTCCTTGCTTTTTTGATGCTGTCATAGCCGGGCCTTTTCAATAAAGCAAGATACTTCTTCCAACAGAGGTAGTGGTAGAAGAATAGACAGTTTCTGGAGCAGGGGTGTCCAGACTTTTTCAGCATGTGAGCTACTTTTGAAATGATCAAGTCAAAGTGATCTACCTACTATAAGGCCCTGTTTACACGAGAACAACTTGTGGAAACATTAGTGTTTTTTCAATGTTTATTGGGGGTAATAAACAAAAAATAAGCTGGTTTACATGGAAAATGCTGTAGTTTCCATGTCAGTCGGGTTGCCAGATAAGAAATTATGAACTATAGTACTGTGGCTTTAAAATGATAGTATTTTGACCTAAACTGTCATGTGTGCTGAGTAAAGATGTTCTAAGATTCAATTCAATTCAGTTTATTTATATAGCGTCAATTCACAAAAGAAGTAATCTCAGGGCACTGAACAGAAACATTTATATACCGTATTCGTCGGAGTATAACACAAAGTTTTTTTGCTCATTTAAATGTCCTGCGTGTTAGCACCGAAGCGTGTTATTTATGGATTTTTTCCCATAGTTTTAGACCCATTTTTGGCTCTGATTTCGCCGTTTTTCATTTTGGGCAAAAATGGTGCAGTACCAGTTTCGGCCGCTATGGGCGCTATGGGCAGCAGCAGAGGACTCAGAGAGCGAAGAAGAAGAGGAGGGCCACTTCCAGACCGTTTCTAGCTCATGTGTCCGAAAAAAGCCTCCTCTGGTCGGACTGACTCTGTCGCTGCCCGTCTCCTGCTCTGGATGCAGCTGCTGTTAGCTGTTGTTAGCTGTGAGGTAGGTTCGATGTTTTTGTTAGCAAGATAACTCATGAACCACACCGCAGATTTTCTTGAAACTTACAGAGCGTAATTTGGTGGTCATTTACAAATTATTAGCTGTATAAGACATTTGAGATAAAATTCAATTTTTTATAATTTATTTTAGTAGCGCACGCGACCAATTTGGAAGAAGTCAAACCGAAACAATTTATAATCCAGCAGATTTGACCATTTCGTGAAACGGTTAAGCTCAGGAACCCTTGTGCTATAATGTCAGCTAAGAAATATTTTTTTCTCGCAAAGAAATAATTGTTTTTACCGTTTTTTTCTTGTGAAGTTCTTCGTACTCGTTCGCTTCTGTGGCCGCCATTTTAAGCAGGGCAAATGTGGCGCTGACGCGTCGCGTAGTGGTGACGCATAATAGATGCGTGTTATACAACGAAGCGTGTTATTTGTGGATTTTTCAAATTTATTTACAATAATTGGACAAAGCGTGTTGTACACAGGAGCGTGTTATACACCGACGAATACGGTATACAAAATAATAATTTAATAGGAGTCTGAGGAGCAGACTGCTTTGAATTTAACTCCATTGGAGAACTCTCATCTTGAGCAAGATGAAGTTTGTGTTGTGTTTCTTGAACATGTGCACAGAAAAGGAGGTGATAAATAAGGCATTTTATTTTTTTTTATCTGGCAACCCTAGCTGTATTCATTGTGCATGCAGCGACTGCATGATCACAGTTACGTCCAAACTGGTGAATAGTCTCTTTGGACCCTGGATTTTATTAGCTTTGCTCCTGCATTCTGAAAAAGGGTGACTAGAGTCAGAGTCAGAGAGTCTTTATTGTCATTTGCACCGCATGTGGTACATGAGATGAAAACGAGATTATGTACACGAGGTCCCAGTTACATCCAACAACAAATGAAAGAGAAAAACAGTAATAACATCGAGAACTAACTAAGAAAAACATCAACTAGTAATACACTAAGCCTAATATAGTGGGAATAAACTAGGGCTGCAACTAACGATTATTTCAATAATCGATTAATCGGCCGATTATTTTTTCGATTCATCGATGAATCGGCAAAAAAAAAAAAAAAAGGAAACAAGTTTTAATTATCACCTCTTTATTCCAAAATTTGACTGACATATCAAATCGCACAAAAAACAGGTTGCTACTTGACTATTCTGTTAGTAAAATATTGAATAATTAAAAAATAAAGTTAGTCAGCTTCAATAAAAAATAAATGTACACAAACATATATACAAATGTATTATTTATACCTGCACAAAATGTAGCTACTTTGTAAAATGTGTTTTTGAGGGACAAGTGTAACCTGGATTAAAGGTGTGGATTGTTTTAACCTGGATGGGGCAGCTGTGGCTGAGTTGTTAGAGCAGTCGTCCTCCAATGCAAGAGTTGGGGCTTGGAATCCACCAGCAGTCACATGCCTAAGTGTCCATGGGCAAGACACTGAACCCCATGTTTGTGCCCCATTGGTGTATGAATGTGAGCTAAAGCTCTGATTAGTCTCTTTAGAATGATTTGTTCTTTGTAATCTAGTAGAGTGCTGTATGAATGGGTAAATGAGGACATGTAGTGCTTTACACTACTATAAACAATGTAAAGCACTTTGAGTATCAATTAGATAGAAAGGTGCTATATAAGTACAGTACAGTCCATTTACCATTACAAGTGTGGATCATTGTAACCTGGGTTAAAAGTGTGCATCATGGCAGTGAAGTCTTCGTCTTCAACCATCGACAGAGGCCTCATGTCAGTGACGTTCATGTAAGGATCTTTCAGTCTCTGCTGCTTGCTGTGGTGGTGTGCATGATGTCTGTCCATCATGAAGGCTGTCATTGTTTGTTGTTTTCTGGAATGAGAGAGAGTTTATATGTATTATATCATAATTTACAGTAACTCAAGAAATGCCTTGTTTCACTTGGTTAAACGCACAAGCACACACACACAAATATAAAATACTAATTACACACACTTGAGTAGATGAATAAATTACTGTAATTCCTGTTTAAATGCAATTCATCCTTCCATACAATGCAGTGACTTTAGACTTTGCCAGCAAATTAAAAGTTGAAGCTAAATCATTAAATTATCACCATCTTTGTGTTAGATTTATTTATAAAACACATTTAAACACTGCTTGTATCGTTACATTAAAAATAAAAACACACACATTCTCTGTCACAGCTAAGAAACAAGCAGCTTCAGCTGCCAGAGACACTGGCATCACGTTTTCTCTCTTTGAAACAGAACAAATACTGTATGGTTAAGACTTACTTGCTGCTCTTCCTTCATTCACACCGTGGTGAAGCCCGTCATGTTTACATTTCATCTGCGTGGTTATCTCGTGTCGCGTCGTCACTTTTCAAAGCTTTTTTATCTTTGTGAAGCGTCAGGTGCTCCCACACGTTGTAGGACTTATTTTTACAGTTTTCTCTGCGTCGCGTCGGTCATTTGTAAAATAGACTTTGAAAACAGTCTCTGCTCTGTTTCCTCCTCCCTCGCTCTGTTCAGAAGCCCACACACGCGCAGGCGCAGCACGCTGACGCTGCAGTTTTTTTTTTTTTTTTCAAACTTTATTCAGTCAGGCTCAGCCAGCTTTGACAAAGCTTTACCGGTGAACAAAACAGCTCCGCGGCGCCGTGAAAGATGCATAATCGCGCGACACAACGAATCGATGATGAAATTCGTTGCCAACACTTTTAAAAATCGATTTTTATCGATTTTATCGATTCGTTGTTTCAGCCCTAGAATAAACAGCAGCACGAACATGAGTTTGTATGAGCAGATGGTCACAGATGAACACAGATGAACACAGATGAACACAGCAACAAGAAAACAGATCAGCATCAGCATGATGTGATATTTTGCAGTGTTTATTTTTATTTTATTTTTATTTATTCATGAGTCTAACAGCCTCAGGGTAGAAGCTGTTCCTCAGTCTAGTGGTTCTACACTTGATGCTCCTCAACCTCCGTCCTGAGGGGAGTGGGGCAAAGAGTGAGTGTGCTGGATGAGTGAGGTCTTTCATGATACAGGTGGCTCTTTTCCTGCATCTAGAGGTGTAAATGTCTGTGATGGTGGGGAGACTGACTCCAACAGACTTCTGTGCAGCCTTCACCACTCTCTGCAGAGCTTTCCTCTCTTCAACTGTGCAGCCTCCATGCCACACGTTGATGCTGGAGCACAGGATGCTCTCCACTGCACACCTGTAGAAGGAGGTGAGGACTGGGCTGCTCAGACCAGCTCGTCTCAGCCGTCTGAGGAAGTAGAGTCTCTGATGACCTTTCTTGATCAGGCTGGTGGTGTTGTTGCAGAAAAACACTCAACATTGTCTACTTCTTCTTCTTCTTTCGGCTTTTCCCTTTTCAGGGGTCGCCACAGCGAGTCATCCTCCTCCAACTCACTCTGTCCTCTGCATCCTCTGTCCTCACTCCAACTACCTTCATGTTCTCTCTAACTGCATCCATATATCTCCTCTTTGGCCTCCCTCTTTGTCTTTTTCCTAGCAGCTGCATTTCTAACATCCTTCTACCAATATACCCACTGTCCCTCCTCTGGACATGTCCAAACCATCTCAGTCGTATCTACACAACTCACGTAAATGACATATTTTAGTTTGAAATCGGCAAATTTCGGTGAAAAGCGAACCAGATTAATTATTTTATTTCAACAGTTTGTGTTCTAATGTTCATGTGTTTAATACAAAAACTAAAAACATATTTCTTGTGTGAATCTCATCTCTTCATTCAGAAGTACACTGTAAAAAAATAATTTACAGGTCACATCACAACTGGGGAGACAAACACCCCCATCATTCAGTGCATCATAGCATCCAGCTGAAAAACTGATTTGACACTTTCAGTCTGCAAGACTTCTCCCTCCTGGCTGGGGATGCCCAAAGTCCACAGCAAACTTCACTTTTTCTTCAAAATACCGTATTTTCCACCCGATAAGTCCCACCGCCCTATAAGACGCTTTATGTCCAATAAATTGGAAAAATCCATAAATATGTTGCTTCGCCCTATAAGTCCCATCTATTATGCGTCACCGCTGATGCGTCATGTATGTTACGCGTCACCGCTGACAACCCGAAATGTGGTCCGGTGATTAGCTCTGATGCAAATGGATGCCACACGGAAGGACCTTAACAAGATTAACACGGTAAAAACAATTATTTGTTTGCTGAAAATTATAGCAAAGATATGTCTTAGCTGAACTTTTCCTTAATAAATGCACGTAATTGTCAAATCAGCTGGATTTAAATTGTTTCGCTTTGACGTCTTCCAAACGGTCGCGCGCGCTGCGAAAATAAATTATAAATAAATCAAATTTTAGCTCAAACATCTCCTACAGCTAACAACGTTTGTAAATGTCCACCCAGTAATTACTTTCTGTAAGTTTCATAAAAATCTGCTTTGTGGTTCATGAGATATTTTGCAAAATAGTACCGTACCCGTTAAAACAACGGAGCTAACGCTACACATCTACGGTCCTAAAACATAGAATTTTAGCTAAAAAATCTCCTACAGCTAAAAGTTTGTAAATGTCCACCCAGTACTGTAATTACTTTCTGTAAGTTTCAACAAAATCTGTCCTGTGGTTTCGTAGTTCATATCTCCAGAGCAGGAGGCCGGGCTGCTGACAGAGTGTGTCCGACCAGAGGCGTCTTCGGTCGGACACATGAGGTGGGAACGGTCGGTGGACCTTAGCGGACAAAAGTGGTACTGCACCATTTTTTGCCAAAATGAAAAACGGTCATATCTGAGCCAAACATTGGTCTAAAAATATGGGGAAAATCCAGAAATATGTCGCTACACCCTATAAGTCGCAGGGCATTCAAATTAGGAAAAAATGTGCGACATCAGGGTATATGCAGAAATTCCAGAGTTGAATTTAACACCTTTTAATACCTTTTTAATGCCATCAAAATATTTTTTAATACCATCACGGCACCGAGCTGTAACCGTAGCGGCAACCTCTTGTACTTCAGTTTAGAGCAACTAATTGTAAAGTGATAGATTACTGTCATTTTCTTCCTAAACTTTGGTAGTAAATCCATCCATCCATCCATCCATCCATTTTCTTCCGCTTATCCGGGGTCGGGTCGCGGGGGTAGCAGCCTAAGTAGGGAGGCCCAGACTTCCCTCTCCCCAGCCACTTGGAGCAGCTCCTCTGGGGGAATCCCAAGGCGTTCCCAGGCCAGCCGAGAAACATAGTCCCTCCAGCGTATCCTGGGTCTTCCTCTGGGTCTCCTCCCGGTGGGACATGCCCGGAACACCTCACCAGGGAGGCGTCCAGGAGGCATCCTAACCAGATGCCCGAGCCACCTCAACTGGCTCCTCTCGATGTGGAGAAGCAGCGGCTCTACTCCGAGTCCCTCCCGGATGACTGAGCTTCTCACCCTATCTCTAAGGGAGAGTCCAGCCACCCTGCGGAGAAAACTCATTTCAGCCGCTTGTATCCGAGATCTTGTTCTTTCGGTCATAACCCAAAGCTCATGACCATAGATGAGGGTAGGAACGTAGATCGATCGGTAAATTGAGAGCTTTGCCTTTTGACTCAGCTCTCTCTTCACCACGACAGACCGGTACAGCGCCCGCTTCACTGCGGACGCTGCACCTATCCGCCTATCGATCTCACGCTCCAGTTTTCCCTCATTCGTGAACAAGATCCCGAGATACTTAAACTCCTCCACTTGGGGCAGGACCTCCTCCCCGACCCGGAGAGGGCACGCTACCCTTTTCCGGCTCAAGACCATGGCCTCGGATTTGGAGGAACTGATCCTCATCCCGGCCGCATCGCATTCAGCTGCAAACCGCTCCAGTGAAAGCTGTAGATCACGAGCTGATGAAGCCAATAGGACCACATCATCTGCAAAAAACAGAGAAGCGATTCTAAGGCCACCAAAACGGATCCTCTCAACACCTTGGCTGCGCCTAGAAATTCTGTCCATAAAAGTTATAAACAGAATCGGTGACAAAGGGCAACCTTGGCGGAGTCCAACTCTCACCGGAAACGAGCCTGACTTACTGCCGGCAATGCGGACCAAGCTCTGACACCGGTCGTACAGGGACCTAACAGCCCATATCAATGGGCCTGGTACCCCATACTCCCGGAGTACCCGCCACAGAACCCCCCGAGGGACGCGGTCGAATGCCTTTTCCAAGTCTACAAAGCACATGTAAACTGGTTGGGCAAACTCCCACGCACCCTCCAGGACCCTGTTGAGGGTGTAGAGCTGGTCTAGTGTTCCACGACCAGGACGAAAACCACACTGCTCCTCCTGAATCCGAGGTTCGACTATCCGACGGACCCTCCTCTCCAGAACCCCTGAATAGACCTTACCAGGGAGGCTTAAGAGTGTGATCCCTCTATAGTTGGAACACACCCTACGGTCCCCCTTTTTGAATAGGGGAACCACCACCCCAGTCTGCCAATCCAAGGGAACTGCCCCCGATGTCCACGCGATATTGCAGAGTCGCGTAAGCCAACACAACCCCACAACATCCAGAGCCCTAAGGAACTCAGGACGAATCTCATCCACCCCCGGAGCCTTGCCACCGCGGAGCTTTTTAACCACCTCGGCGACCTCCGCACCAGAGATTGGAGAGCCCGATCCAAAGTCCCCAGGCTCCACTTCCTCAGTGGAAGACGTGCCAGTAGGATTGAGGAGGTCTTCGAAGTATTCCGCCCACCGACTCACAACATCCCGAGTTGAGGTCAACAGCACGCCATCCCCACCATAAATGGTGTTGGTCGCGTACCGCTTTCCCCCCCTGAGACGCCGGATGGTGGACCAGAATCGCCTCGAAGCCGTACGGAAGTCATTCTCCATGGCCTCTCCGAACTCCTCCCACGCCCGAGTTTTTGCCTCAGCAACCACCCGAGCCGCATGCCGCTTGGACTGCCGGTACCTATCTGCTGCTTCCGGGGTCCCACAGGCCAAAAAGGCCCAATAGGACTCCTTCTTCAGCTTGACAGCATCCCTCACCGCCGGTGTCCACCACCGGGTTCGAGGGTTGCCACCACGACAGGCACCAACAACCTTGCGGCCACAACTCCGATAAGCTGCCTCGACAATAGAGGCGCGAAACATGGCCCACTCGGGCTCAATGTCCCCCGCCTCCCTCGGAACGTGTTCAAAGCTCTCCCGGAGGTGGGAGTTAAAGCTCCGTCTTACGGGAGACTCTGCCAGACGTTCCCAGCAGACCCTCACAATACGTTTGGGTCTGCCAGGTCTGACCGGCATCCTCCCCCACCATCGGAGCCAACTCACCACCAGGTAGTGGTCAGTGGACAGCTCCGCCCCTCTCTTCACCCGAGTGTCCAGGACATGCGGCCGCAGATCAGATGAGACGACAACAAAGTCGATCATTGAACTACGACCTAGGGTGTCCTGGTGCCAAGAGCACATATGGACACCCTTATGCCTGAACATGGTGTTCGTTATGGACAATCCATGACGAGCACAGAAGTCCAACAACAGAACACCACTCGGGTTCAGATCAGGGGGGCCGTTCCTCCCAACCACACCCCTCCAGGTCTCACTGTCATTGCCCACGTGAGCGTTGAAGTCCCCCAGCAGAACAAGGGAGTCCCCAGGAGGCGCACCCTCCAATACCCCCTCCAAGGACTCCAAAAAGGGTGGGTAATCTGCGCTGCCGTTCGGCGCATAGGCACAAACAACAGTCAGAGCCCGTCCCCCCACACGTAGGCGAAGGGAGGCTACCCTCTCGTTCACCGGGGTGAACCCCAACGTACAGGCACCGAGATGGGGGGCAACAAGTATGCCCACTCCTGCTCGGCGCCTCTCACCAGGGGCAACTCCAGAGTGGAAGAGTGTCCAACCCCTCTCAAGGAAACTGGTTCCAGAGCCAGAGCCATGCGTTGAGGTGAGTCCGACTATTTCTAGCCGGAACCTCTCAACCTCACACACTAGCTCAGGCTCCTTCCCCACCAGAGAGGTGACATTCCATGTCCCAATGGCCAGCTTCTGTAGCCGAGGATCAGACCGCCAGGGTCCCCGCCCTCGGCCACCACCCATTCCACAATGCACCCGACCCCTTTGGCCCCTCCCACAGGTGGTGAGCCTATGGGAAGGGGGACCCACGTCTCCTCTTCGGGCTGTGCCCGGCCGAGCTCCATGGGTGAAAGCCCGGCCACCAGGCGCTCGCCAACGTGCCCCTCCTCCGGGCCTGGCTCCAGAGTGGGGCCCCGGTGACCCGCGTCCGGGCGAGGGAACATTGTTTCCATTTATATTACTCATCATAAGGGGTCTTGTGGGCTGCGCTTTGTCTCGTCCCTCACCTAGGACCTGTCTGCCTTGGGTGACCCTACTAGGGGCATAAAGCCCCTGACAGCATAGCTCCTAGGATCATTGGGACACTCAAACCCCTCCACCACGGTAAGGTGGCAGCCCAGGATATATCAATTTGCTTCTTGCCTCAATAAAAGCACTGACCTACTTGTTATTTAAATCTAACCCAAGAGAAAAAGTTTAATTGTTCCCACACATAACATATCTCTAATGGCAAACAAAAACTGTAAACTTGAAAACAGAACAGTTGAGTTAAAATAATTCAACACTGAACACATGCATAATTCAAAAAGAGAGGTAGAAAAATAATAACTACTGTATTTTTCATCCTGTAAGTCGCATTTTTTTTGCATAATTTACATGCCTTGCAACTTATAGGACGAAGTGACATATTTATTTACTTATTAATGTATGGCATGCTGTTGTATCATGTAATAGGAAAACGTGCCTATAATGACAAATTTAAAAAAGTTCAAGACAAAAACAACTGGACTTTATTTATTATACTATTTATTATACTATTATATTATACTTTATTGTTTTTTATTGCACTTTTTAGAATTCACCATGTCCTGGATGACTGAGAATCTTCACTAGCTATTAATGACTCAATCGGCCTGCCATACTCTCCCCACCTCTCTGCTTGAACCTTCAATCCAGCAGCAAGCTGCACCACGGTGGCGAAATGCATTAAAGTGCATTTATTAAGAAAATGACAGACAGAAAAACACCTCTGTTATAATTTCGAGGTAACAAATAATTGTTTAGGTAATTTTCTTGTTAAATGTCGGCGAAACGAGCCGCGCTCCTTTTTCCTGTTTGTCACCGCTGAGCGATCACGGAGCACACAGGCACTGAGGCAGCGACACTTTTTTTTTTTTATAAAGCCGATTTAACCATTAAAGTACTTTTATTAAGAAAACGTTAGACTGAGACACCCCTTTTGCTATAATTTCGAGCTAACAAACAATTGTTTAGGTACATTTCTTGTTAAATGTCGGAGGATAAAGCCGTGATCCTTTCCTGTTTCTTTTTACAGACATGATACCAGCTGTAGGTGCGCGCGCACACTGACTGACGATATGACGTCTTTGTTTTAGCTAAGGTCCTACTTGGAACATAAAATTAGAAAAGATAAATAAATTCACAGACCTTTTTTTAGACGACAGAACAAGAAAAATATAGTTGTGTAGGTTTAAAAAAAATTAATACCTCGTCAGATGACGTTTATTACTTTTTAATACTTTTTAATGGCCTTAATTTGTGTTAATTTCATTTACTACCTTTTAATACCTTTTACAACACCGCGGATACCCTGGACGTATACGCTGGAAAATACGGTGCCCCCTTTCGAATTTTCCTGTTCCTCACCGTGTCTCCACAAAGCAGATCACACTAGTGAAATGGCTCGCCTGTCTTTTTCCACTGTCGTTGTCATTGTTGCAGAAATCATCTTCAGATCTCCCCCTCCCTCCACACAGCCCCAATTGTCCACCATCAGCATCTCTTCACACAATTTTTCATCTGATCACGCTCATTCACTGATATTCAGTCCCACAATAAATTCATTACTTCAATGTCATTACACTTTGTATCCAAGGAGCCACAGTCCTCATCATCCTTGTAAAACTCCCCAGTCTGCACACACTCCCACCCTCTGTCCATGGAATTATAATTCACATAGGCTGCATGGATGCATCCGGTCATCACTCCAAAACCACCAGAACTGAGTTGAACAAACTTCTAGAGTTTCTCAACACCTGTGGCAAATAAGAGTTTATAATCTGTAGGACAAAACTTATGTTCTTGCAAATTAATTTTTTTCTGAGGAATTACATACGTTTTTATGACATTCTGTGTATGTATATATATCACAGTAAAACCACTTAAAATATTATTTTGAATGAAACTTGTTGATGACATCATGAGCTTTTGTTTGTTTTTAGAGCATTTTAATAAGTGAACAGTATTGAAGTGACTGTTCTGATGATATGTCAAGAAATATTTAAACTAATATACCAGACATTTTCTATTTCTGAATTCCTGGATATTTTGGTGTAGAGGATTGTATTTTCTAGTTGAAATTGAACGCATCGTGATGCTGTAACAAGCTGTGAAGAAGAGCAAGATTTTAAAAAATCTGAATCGTGGACAGCTTGACTGCAGGATCCAAACAGTTCCTAACACAGCTTAGCTCCACACTTCACTTTAGACTGCAGTAAATAAATACATACCTGTGTAACCCTGATGTTTGGTTTGATACCAGTGAACTGATGAATCGCTCACCCAGGAACTCTTCTCAGCTTCACAACATTTATTAACATGAACTTCATCTGTAACAGAAAAAAAAAACACGTGGTTGGTGGTGGTCTGACATGTAGCTCCTGCCCCAACTCTGAGAACGTCAGGCAGTAAAAAATGTTGTCAAGTCAGTCTCCACTTCCAAAATGATGGTTTTGTTGTGCACACAAACACTATGAATTTTGGTAACCTTTAGCGAGTTTTCAAAATAAAAGCTGTTAATGATGTCATACTTGCTGTTGTTACAAAATTATTTGTGGATGATTTATTTATATTATTATTTATTATATAATATGAGAACTGTTGCAACAAAGAAAAGGTACAGATCAATCAAGACAAGAACAAACAGATTTTAAATATAGTTTTTATCTGTCCACCGTTACTGAACAAAATCTGTAATAAAAACTGAATAAGGAACAACTGGTGTAATATCAATCTGCTTGTGTTGCACATTTGGAGTGTTTCAAACCTGTTATTAACTTTAATACAGTTTATATTTTATATTGTTTTATATTTTACTGTTTTTACTTTTGTTCTGGGAAGCAAACCCAGATTTCACTGTATTCATGTGCAATGATAATAAAGGTCTCTTCTATTCTATTTTGCAACAGGTTTTGAATTGTCTTCTGCTGAACTTGATCCACCACAAAGACTGTGTGGTTCACAGAGTTTCTGCACAAATCAAAATATGAAACTTTAAATTAAAATGTTCTCAGAGAACAATATACAGTAAGTATAATTTTTATGCACACTAACCAGAAACCTCCAGTTTTTTTGGCCGACATGGACAAATAACACAAAGCTCTTGTAATTCACAAAATTTACCTGTTAAAAGAAACACTTGATGTTAAAATGCTACAAATGTCATTTCTGAAATTAATGTACAATTTTAACTGTTATTTTTCCAAATGGTTGTCACTTAAAAATATTAAACATATAAATTATTTAAAATTAAACAGTCCTGTTTTTACTTGAACTATGTTGCATTTCAACGAGACAAACTTTCTGTACAGTAATGATGTGATTTGTGGTAAAGTCGTACTTACCCTCACTGTTTTTTGTTTTTTTCCCATTTATAGATGGCCTCCCTTCACACCTTATAGCCATCCTCTCACTCCAATATGTATTTTTTTTATATATATTTTTTTATATATTTTTTATTTATTTATTTATTTATTTATTTATTATTATTTATTTTTTTAGAGAGAAAGAAAGAAAAGAGAGAGTAAGACAACAAAACAACAATTATCCACAAAAAGAGCACAAGGCAAACACACCGAACCTCCGTCCACAATCCTGCAAAGCACATGACAGAACACAGCAACGAAACAT